>ML986770.1:0-55794 GCA_010094045.1 Lojkania enalia
TATTAGATTCTGGGTAGTATACTATAGTATCTTATAGTATATTACAGTACGTTAAATAATAGTAATTAACTATACTTTATAGTATATAATAGTAATTTACTATATTTTATAGTATTTTCTAGACTATAGTATTCTATAATATACTATAGTAGATTTCTATATACTACTAGGAGTATAGTATTAGTATACTATTTAGTAATAAAACCTATTACCTCTAAAAATAAATACTTAATATAATAGTATAATATACTACTATTTTACTAGGGTTTTATATATATTAGTAGTAGTAGTAGTAGTAGTAGTAGTAGTCTACAAATATAATTTATAGCTAGATACTCTTAATCGTTAACCCTAACTCTTTATATACCCGTAATATTATAATATTTCTACTATTCTTTATTATAGTATTTTATTACAATTATATTAATACTAATATAAATCTAGTATCTTATAATTAACACTCTATTAATTTCCTATTAAGGTTTTTAAGAAACCTATCAGCTAATTATATATCCGCGGATAGGGGATAAAGAAGATAAGTAGAGGATAATAGAACTTATTAATATATAGATAGTATAGTAGAAATTAATATTATAGGCTTAGGACCCTTTAAATATACTTAATAAACTAAGGTAGAATTTAGCTACTTATTATAGTAAGATCTAGAAATAATTTAGGGAAGCTATATAATTTCTAGATAGTTGCCTATTTATATTTTATTACTACTACAACCTTTAACTTATATATCTAAATAAGAATTATAATAGTATAAAGTATCTAATAAATTACCTTAGATTCTAGGCCTATCTAAGAATTCTAGCTTCTAAGTATAATAGGTTCTATATACCTATAGCTAGGCCTCCCGATAATAAAGATCTAATTATACTACTATATTCTACTAGTACTTTTAAGTATAAACTAGTCTATATTATTATTAATAATAACTAGTCTTTCTAAATAGTAGATTACCTATCCTTTTAATAATTCGTTTAGTTCTTCTAACTAGGTACTATATTAATTAGCTAATTTAGTTTTATAGGGCTATTTAAGTATAAGGTTATAATAGCTTAGTTCTCTCTTTTATATAACCTTAGTTAAAGTATAAAGATATTAATCGCGTTTAATACCTAGTTTATAAAAAACTACCTTAGTTTCCTTATAGTAAAAGGGTATTATATTAATTAGGACTAGGAGTTTTGCGAGAGATTACTTGATTTTATTCCTATTTAAGGAAGCTATACTAGTACTTCTATAGTAATAGAAGTACTATATATTCTATTAAATATAAACATACAACAATAATTACTAGTAGCTACCTACAATAACACTGCTAATAATAGTATACTTATATATATAATATAAGAGAAACTATATAAAAATAGTATTAAATATATTACGGGCATCCTTATAAGAACTCCTATACTAGACCTAATTAAGATATAGAACTCTGTATAGCTGGAAGAATAAGGCTAGTATAAGGCATGTAATGCGCTTAGTAGCTCAGCTAACTAAGCAACTAAGTATACTTAGTAGCTTAGTTGACTAAGTAACTGAGCAAGAAAATAATAAGGGAACTAAATTGTATTTAACAACCTTACAACTCTAATCTTTATAGCTCTTTATAGTTAACTTAAATATTCTTTATATACTCTACTTGCGCACTTCTATTATAAGCTTATAAGAATAATATACCTTATAGCACGTAATTACTCTTAATTATTACCCGCCCTGCACCTAGCTAATTAGAGGCTATTATACTTTAACTACTCTCGTAAAACTAGAAGAAGTAAGACCAGTTAGACTACCCTAGTTATAAGGAAAGAGATACCTTCGGTAAGTAACGTAGGAAACTTACGCAAGCAGAATATCAGGATTAGCTAGTAAAGCTACCTCTTCGGAGGTAGGTATAATAACTATATTTATAAGAATGCAGAACGAATTAGTATAATAATAGGAACAGCTAGTTCTAGTAGACAAATAAATAAGAAGCTTAAAAGAGACTTAGGACAGCCTTCTTAAAAGTCTTAAAAGAATATAAGGAATAGTTAATAGTAAATAAGGGATAGGACTTGCGGGAATTATCTAAAAACTTAAACAAGTTAAAAGAGTACTACTAATAATATATTACTAATAACAAATTAAACTAGTACTATTTAATAAATTTAATAGAACCAAGTCTAAGCTTAAAGGATTCCTAGTAGTAGTAAGAATCTATATTAACGCTAACCTCGATATTATCTAATATAAGAACGAGAAAGTACTATTTATAGGAGTATACTTAACAGGCAAACTACTTAACTAGTTCCAGTCCTTCCTAATAGATTTTAAGAACTATATAAAGGAATATTAGAAGAGCGAAACTAAGGTAATATTTATAAGCCTAGTATACTTCTAATAGAAACTTAAACTAGCGTTTAGAGATATTAACAAAGTATAAGTAGTAGAAGACAGACTCTACAACCTAGTTTAACTAGAATCTATTACCTTATATATATTAAGCTTTTAATAGCTCTCGAATAAAGTTGTATAAGACGACTATAGTATAATAGTAAAGTTCCGTAGAGGATTGAAAATAGAAATAAGAAGAGTAATAATATATATAGAGTAACCGCGGGACCTAGCATTATACTTTTAACTAGTAAAAAGAATCGACGACGAACTATACTAGTTTAAAAATAAGAAAAGATAAGCGTACTACTAAAGAGTACGCTTCTTAGTAAAGGCTACTAACGCGGGCGGACTTATAGATCTGAATACTACTAGAGAAAAGAAGCCTAAGTTACAGGCGACTCAGGAAAAGAAGACTTAGAAAAAAGATATTAAGTATTATAATTATTAAAAACTAGGATATATAGTAAAGGAATATCGAAGTAAAAAGAAAGAAAAGAAAAACCAGCCTATAGAAGACAAACCACAGGAAGCAGGTAAAGAAAAACTAGCCGTAACTACAGAATACAGAACCTTATATTAGTCCTTCTATAACGAAGACAAGTATTAAATATACTAGCAACTTAAAGAAGCTATAGGATATTAGCCTTAGAAGAAAACGTAACTTACAGCAACGCAGGAACATATAAAAAGATAGCTAGAAGAAGTTTAGGAAATATTAGATAAGGATAAAGAAATAAACACCCTGTTACAAATAGAAGAAGCTACTACTAGAGTACTAACACCTAAACTAGCACCTAAAGTATATTCTACATACTAATAAGGAATAATCGAGTATAAATAGAGAACCCCGGCTCCTATAGCTACCCTACGAGAAGAACTACCTATAAGGTTCTATAATAAAAATAGACTAGGATAAGATATTATCGACGTTTACGAAGAATAGTAAAATACCTACTCTAGGGAAATCTACTTCTTACACTTCTAAAAATAGATAGAAACTATAAAGGTAGTAGAAAAGCACCTTAATATAATAGACTGGGATAAGGCTATATATATAGTATAGAAAGCAGTAGCCTTCTTACGAAGTAAAGTACTAGTAAAATACTAGGTACTAAAGGCATCGTGATATAAATAAGAATAGAACTACTAAGTTAGAGAAGATAATAACCTTTATATAAACTAATTCTATCTAGTATATTTTAAGATAGTATAGATATCGTGTATTAAACGATAGTATAAGGCCTACTAAGGAAGAAAGGAAAGTACAGGTGTATAGCTAGGACGACTAAACGAAGACGAAGTACTAGAAAACCCTATAAAGTAAGAAGCTATAATAGGATAGGAAGTTATTAAATAAACCTAAAACTATATAGTACTCGAACCTAGACCTTTATTACTTAAAGTATACGTTAGAGGAAGACTATAGTATAAATACCTAGAACGGAAATATCCGAAATATATATCTATAAAAGAAGTAATAGTCTACTAGCCTAAGATAACTTAGTTATATAGGAATATAGGAGAATACTATCTTATAACACCCGGACGGTATTATAGCTATAAAATATATATATTTATTAATAGTAGAGTAATAAAGAATTTTATAGCCAGCAACTATATTGCTAGAAAAGGAATACCTATAATATAACTAGAACAACCTTATACAATTTAAATTATAGAAGGGAAAGATTTCTAGAAGAAAGTTATATATACTATAGAACTAGGAGAGTTTGAAATTCTAGGAACAATCTAATAAAGACAAATATTCTAAATTATAGAGATTACCGACTATAATATTATCCTAGAAATCCTATAGTTAAGAAAAGAAAACTCTTAGATAAATTAGTAAACGGGACGAATTATCCTTAGAAACTCTAGCTAACTAATTAAGGAACAACTCGCTGTAATAGTAAAAGAAGTAGTAAAAGAATTATTCCTAATAGGAAACGTATTATATAGTATACCTAAGGAATACTAACATTTAATAAAACAGCTTTAAGAACTACTATAATACCTATCTAAATACAGAGAACACGATTATAAAATTAAACTATAACTAGGAAAAGAATCTAGATATAAACTAATATATAGCCTAATACTAAGAGAAATAGAGGCTTTAGAATAATATATAGACGAATACCTGAAGAAAGAAATAATTAGAGAATTAAACTTACTAGTAGTATACCCTATACTCTTCGTAAATAAGAAAGAAATAACTGACCTACGAATATGTGTTAATTATTACACCCTTAATAACATTATAATTAAGGATTAATATCCTCTACTACTTATTCGTGATTTAAGAAACTAATTAAGAGAAGCTACTATCTTTATAAAATTAGATATCTAGAACGCGTACTATTAAATCCGCATTAAAGAAGGAGATGAATAGAAGATAGTATTTAAAATAAAAAGGGGACTCTTTAAATATCTAGTCATACTATTTGGACTTACTAATATACCAGCTACCTTCTAAAAACGAATTAATAAAGTACTAAGACTCTACTTTAAACAATTCTATATAGTATACTTAGATGATATTCTTATATATTTAAAAATAAAATAGAAATATAAGAAATATATTAAATAAGTACTACGCGTATTATAAGTAGTAAAACTATACCTTAAAGTAAGGAAATATAAATTCTATACTATAAGAATAGACTACTTAGAATTTATTATTAAACTAGAACAACTACGAATAAACCTAAACAAATTAGCAGTAATTAGAGACTAGCTAACTCTAAAGTCGGTTAAAGATGTCTAATCCTTTATAGGATTCTATAATTTTTATTAAACCTTTATTAACGATTAAAGTAATATAACTACACCCCTAACTCAACTATTAAAGAAAGATATTACCTTTATATAGGGAAACGAACAAGAAAAAGCCTTCTAAGAAGTTAAGAAACAATTTTAGCAAGAACCGGTACTAAAACTCTATAACCTAGAAAAGAAAGCTCTTATAGAAACCGATGTATTAGGAACGAGAATAGCTAAAATCCTCATACAAATCTATAATAGGAAATAATATCTAGTAGCATATTACTTACGAAAACTTATACTAGTAGAGATGAACTATAATATATATGACTAAGAACTTCTAGCTATTATAGTATACTTTAAAGAATAGTATGTATACCTATAAGGAGCGAAATAGTAAACTAAAGTTTATTACGATTATAAGAACCTTACTATCTTCTTTACTACTAAAACTTTTACCTCTAGATAGGTTAGATAGTTATAAGAACTAGCTATATTTAACTTTAAGATTATCTATATCAGCGGAAAATAGAACTAAAGAGTAGACGTACTAAGTAGACTACCGGGATATAAGTAAGAGAAAGGAACTATAGCTACACTACTAAGAAGATAATAAGACGGAAGTATAATATATAATCACCTAAGGCTCGCAGCAACGGCTATTATTAAAGAAGTAAGCTGGATAATACTAATTAGATTAGTAATAGATAGGATACCCGAAGAACTCTAAGAATAAGAATTAGAATAAATAGATAGACTACTATACGTCTATAATTAAATCTACGTACCAGCTAGAGTTAGAAAAGAATTTATTAGGTAATTCCACGAAGCTTCTACCTACAGATACTAAGGAACTAAAAAAACGCTAGAATAAATCTTTAGGGGATTCTACTTTTCTAAAGTAAGAGAATAGGTAAAAAATACGTTATAGGAATACGTAGACTGTTAATAGAATAAACCTAGTAGATATATACCCTATAAACTGTTATAAAACCTAGAAACATCTATTAGACTATAGACGGAAATTACTATAGACTTTATTATTAAGCTACTAAAGTTAAAAGACTACCCTAAGAAAGAAGTATATAACTCTATTATAATAATTATAGATAGACTTATAAAATACACCTACTTTATCCCCTACAACAAAGTATTATTAGTAGAATAAGTTGTAAACATCTTTCTAAAATAGATTATAGTATAATATAGAGTACTATAGAAAATAATTATAGACTAAGATACTAAGTTTACCTTAAAGTTTTAGTAAACAATTATAAACTTACTAGAAATTAAATATAAAATATCTATAGTATTTTACCTATAAATAGATAGATAGATAGAGCAAATAAACTAAATAGTAGAGTAATACTTATAGTACTACCTCAACTATAGATAAAATAATTAGATAATACTACTACTAATAGTATAACTCGCGTATAATAGCGCTATATATAATATAACTAGAGTATTACTATTTATAGTAAACTATAGGTATAAACTAAAAATATACAACACCCTGATTAAAGTAGTATTATAGGCACCCTAAGTATAAGAATAAGTCGAGATTATTTAACAAACGCAAGACTTACTAAAGAAAGATCTCTAGTTTCTATAATATACTATAAAAAAATACTATAATAAGAAATATAAATAACTATCTTACTTTAAGAAGGGAGAAAAAGTTTAGCTGCTAAGATAAAATATTTAAAATAAACGACCGAGCAGTAAACTAGACTATATTAAAATCAGACTATATAAGATCGAAGAATAGATATTACCTATAAACTATCGACTTAAATTACCTACAACTATAAAAATCTACCTAACCTTCTATATTGTACTTATAAAAAAGGCACCTTAAGATGCTAAACTAGTAGTATATAATGCAGACGTGTACGGGGAAGACCTAAAATAGAAAGTCGAGAGAATAATAAGGTATAAAATATAGAATAGTAAATAGTACTATCTAATAAAATAGTTAAGAATAGATAAACACGGGAACCTATAGAATAATACCTAGAAACTAGAAGAAAACTTTAGTCCTACAGTATTATAGGTATATTATAAAAACCGAATTTATAAAGAAAACTAGAAGATAGAGTAGTAGGATTAAATAATATTAGCTATATTGCGGGAAGTAACTCTGCTTTAGGAAGGAGACCCGCTTTACAATCTGCTTCTTTCTCTTCTTTAAGTTACTCTTACGCACGTTTATAACCCTCTATCTACCTATATTTTACTTGTTTACAAATTTTGCGAAGACGCTAGATCTTTATATAAACTACTACTACCTTATTAAGAAGTTGTTCTAACTCCTCCTAGGCCAGATAGATCTCCTCTTCTAGCTTTACAACTTTAGTATCCTACTTCGCTACTAGAAAGAATCAGGAATAAACTAGTATTACGGGATTATAATATATAAGTAATTTAAGTATTATAATCCGTATTATATAATAAATATATACTAGTATAAAGATACTCTAAATAATATAATTTTTTAGGTATCTCCTTCTTATCTACCTTATAAGTTAACCCCTTACGGGAATACTAGGAATAAGGTATAATCGTTTCACCTAAACAGTCTATATAATTAGTATAATAGTATCTACTTAGAGTTAAATAATAAAGGGGAGATATTAGAAATATATATAGTCTTAGCAAAAACAGCGTATTAACCCTACTATATACTAGTTTAGAATAGGAAAACTCTCGGGCTGAGAGTTTAGAAGGGGAAGGTAGTATTACGGGCATCCTTATAAGAACCCCTATACTAGACCTAATTAAGATATAGGACTCTATATAGCTGGAAAAATAAGACTAGTATAAGGTATATAACGCGCTTAGTAGCTTAGCTAACTAAGCAACTAAGTGCACTTAGTAGCTTAGTTAACTAAATAACTAAGCAAGAAAATAATAAGGGAACTAAATTGTATTTAACAATCTTACAACTCTAATCTTTATAGCTCTTTATAGTTAACTTAAATATCCTTTATATACTCTACTTATATACTTCTATTATAAGCCTATAAGAATAATACACCTCGCAGCACGTGATTACTCTTAGTTATTACCCGCCCTGCACCTGGCCAATTAGAGGCTGTTATAAAATAGAACTGTAAGGAGAATATAATTCTATACCTTATTTATATTATAAATCTTATTGTTTAGAAAATTATTTACTATCTTAAACTCGCACCCCCTAAAGAGATAGGAGATAGAGAAACTTTATAGTAATGCGATATAAATAAGATCTAGATATAGATTTCTATCCTAAATTCTCTTTATAAGGTATAGCTTTTTATTATAGTTAGTTATTATAGTTATTATATACTAATTCCTCGTTAAATTTAAACTATTTATAAAGTAATTAATTAATTACTATAGCGCTATAAGCGTTTTATTACTTTATAGGGTTCCCTACTACCTAAGTACCAGCTGTCTATAATAAAAGATATCTCAACTCGATAGAATTTAACATTTAATATATATAACCAAGTAGTAGACTTTAAGTAATATATTAACAACTAGTTTTAATATAAAATTAACTTAAAAATCCCTACTCGGAGATCTAGTAATAATTAAAACGCTAAGGTAGATTTTTATAATCTCTAGCAACTTCGACTATCTACTACTAAATAGTACTATTTAATACTAATTATAGACCTACTTAACAATTTTAAAAAGACAACTAAAGCGTTTAGTAAGAATATAAAACTTTAGATCTAGTATATTTAGCAAATATATAATAGGCTCTTCGATTTCCTAGATAATATAAATAGAGATCTAGCTAAAGATGTAGAGAGTAACTTAGATTAGCTAATAGTAGTAAGAGCTGTAGTAGAGAAGAGTCGATCTAAATTAAGTAAATACTACTTAAAAACAGATATAAAGCGTAGTTACTTATTTAACTATATAATAATCTTAGATCTATTCTAGAAGCTTATAGTATATAAGGTACTTTTATTATAGTTATTTATTATATTAGCTTCTAACTATAACTATAGGACGAGACTTAAGACTCTTAGTATAGGGAAACCTATCACCAACAATTCCTTAAATATCTTAATCGCTATAATAAGGATATACTAGACTATACCTTATCTATAATACCCCGACCTTAACGGGTATAAAGTAATAAGTAGTTTTGTAAACTATCTCTACAACGTTTATCTTTAAGCAGCTCCTTAAGTTTCCTAGACTAGGATCTAAGTAATGTAGGAGAGGGAGAGAGAGAGGGAGAGTTAGAGGAAGAAGAGAAAGGACTAACTTATTAAGAAGGAGAAAGTTATCTAAGTACACCTCCTATTTAAGGTTGTAACTTTAATATATTAGGCTGGTAGAGAGTAAATAAATATTAGTATCCGCAGCTTACTTAGGTTATAAAAGATATTCTTCTAATATAGATTACAGGAGTTAATATTAAACGGGTTTTTAATACTACTAGAGATATAATTAGAGATAGAAGATATTACTTTATTATATAAAGAATCTAGGATATTATATTTTTAAAATATATAATAAGTAGAGAGGACTATTATACTAAAGAAGTATGCTGGGCTATAGAGGCCTAAAATACTAGCGAGCTAAGCCCTCTTTATAGTATTAATAAGGTTATAAATCTTTTTAAACTTCTAGCCTAAGTATATAATAAAGAACTAGAGATTAACTAGGAGATTAACTAGGAGAATATTAATTCTAGTACTACTACTAATAAGGAGCTACTATAAAAGCGTATTTATTAAGAAATTTATAAACTTCTATAGTTTATATAATAAATTACTATTATAAATATATTATTGTTTTAGATTAAGCTATATAAAATTAATAGTTAAGGAGCGTATTACTATAGTCTATAATATACTACAGTATACTACTCTAGAATCTAATAAAGCAAGATTAGCCTAATCTATAATAAATAGTTATAATAAAGTCCTAGAATATTATACTATATATACTCTTATTAAGCTACTTTCTAAAGTATACTAATTAGTTAAACTTTAAGAAAACCTAGTTTATATAACTCTACCTTAACTTATATTCTATTACTAAGCAGCTACCCTAACTCTACCTATACTCTAGGCTGATTAGTAAGACTATAATCTTAACGTAGATTATAGGCCAACAGGACACACGTACGAGTAGGACAGTTTTTACTACTATATATCTTTAAATTACAATATCTATCTATAATAATAATATTTATAGAAAAGAAGTAAACAATTTCAATTTTTACGCCTTAGACAAGTCCTTATATTATATTTAAGTAACTCGTATAAACTATATTTAGGTATAGCTCGTTTTTTTTATACGGGAGCTTCTAGCTCTATATAATTAACTTAAGCTTTAACCTAAGTCTATTACTACGACTATAAGTTTTCAAGTATTTAAAGCCCTTTACTAATTATTAGAATACTATCCTTTATAATAGCCTTATATTTTCTTATTTACTATTGTATTTTTCTTACGTTCGCCGCTTAAAGTACAGTATTCTTAGCTTTTAAAATTGCAGCGTTCTATATCGCTATCTTATAGCCTTTAATTAATTTTTTAAACGCGCTATCTAATAAGCTAACTATTATACGATGATAGTACCTTATCTTAATTATCTTAACTTATTACTTAAGATCGGCGGTTATGTATAGAGTCTTTAAAACTAAGGTTAGAGGGCTTTATATAACGGCTGGTAGTATTAGTATATATTAAGGCAGCTTTACAAGCATACGCTCTAGATTATATAGTATAAGGCCAGCTACTATAAAGCTAACTTTAATATTCTTTTCAATTATTATTTATATATATACTACGTAATATAGTAATAAAAAGTTGTTCTTTATAATATAATTAATACTAAGCTGTACCTGGCCTTCGACTTATATACTATATATATACTTTAATAGGCTAAAATAGACTATATTAAACGGCTGTAGTAGATAAGATAAGTGCGCTGGTATATAGAGTATAATAATCCTATTCTGTTTGTAAAAGTCTTTAAACCGTACTATATAATAGCTACTATAGCCGTCTATAATTAAGAAGCGATATTAATTCTTTATATAAGCTACAGTCGCGCTATTAAAGTATTAAATCTATTTAAAACTAATCTTATCGTCTATCTAGCTCTTTTCGCTCGTACAAATAGCCTAGGTTTATAGTATACTAACATCTATAGCAATTTTATACTAAAACTCTTAATACTACTTTACTTTAAATATTATAAATACTAGTAAGACCTAGCTAGTCGCGCTAATACTATTAATAACTATTATCTACTTGCAATTACCTAGCTGTACAACCTTTACGCAATCTTACTATCTTTTTTTAGTTCCTATAATAACTTTCGCTATTAAAATTACGCTTATTTAGAAGCCTATCTTATTAAAGTTATAGATATTGTTTTTAAGAATACCGTACTTCGCGATCGTATTTTATACGAGGTTAAACTAGCTCTAGATAAAGCCTCGATCTTTATATTACTTTCGCTAATAGTTATATTTGCGTATATATACTATACGAAGCTTTAGGTAGCGTTTAACAAAGGTTAAAGGCTAATTAACGCCGATAGTAGAAGCTAGATCGATCCTACGGCTTATAAGTAGAAGATCAGCCGTTTCGCGTACGATAGATAGCTAGGCTAGAAAGCCTTACGCCTTAAGGTCGAGAATACGTTAAATAAGAACAGTTTCTTCCGTATAAGTAAGTTTTAAAGTTGTTAGTTGTATAATATATTGTAAACAGATATTATATATACGTTAATATAGACGAGACTTAGAGATATTATACACAACTACTACCTTATAAAGACTTCGAAATTGCTTTAAATTCAAAGCTTTAAGAGCTAAAGAAGTTCTATTTTTAAGTTCTTCCTAACTAGTAGTTAGTATTATTAATAGATACTCTAAAATAACAGACGGTAATATATATAGTAAAACTGTCCCGCTCGTATGTGTGTCCTGTTAGCCTATAATCTACGTTAACTCTACCCTACTTACGTAAGATCCTAACCCTAACCCAACCTATACCTATCTACCAGCCTAATTTATTATACCTACTATAGCTACTTAATATAAACTACTTCTTACTATTAAAGCGTATATATAGTACTAAGATCTTAGCCTTAGTATACGATTATATTAACTATATTAATAAGACTACCTTCCTTCTAACCTTTAAAACTATAATAGTATAGGTAAAATAATAGGTCTAAATACGGTACGAATCTATTTAGAGGTATATAAGAGTATATAGAAGTTTAGGAACCTAGGAATTCTATTAATACCTATAGGCCTTATATAAAAGGATATAGAAGAACTACTAAACTACTTATAAGGGAGTATATAACTATATATAGATAGGAAAAGAGGTGGAGCTAGGGGTAGAATAAGATAAGTAAAAAGCTTTAGAATAAGGTTATATATAAAGCTTTTCGTAGAACAATTTCTTCGTATTATTATATTACCCCCTTTCTTATAGGCTGATAGTTTCTATCTATACTAGTTTAGGAGGGAATTAGAGCTATTATAGATAGGTTCTAGTATAAATAAATTTTTTTAAGAAGGTATTTATTAGTAAGAGCTAATATATATAGTTACCTATAGAGATATATTTATATATTAACGTAATATTAAGTAAGGTTTTTATAGTAAGTATAATTAACCTATATATTAGCTAGTAATTACTATTATAATAGTTTATTAATATTACAATTTCGTCGCGTATAGTAATAAGTATTTACTAGCTTTAGTATATTACTAGATTACTATTAACTAAGCTTCCTTAATTAAATAACAACTTCTACTCTATATATATTATTATATATCTCTAGAACTATTAATTATTAAAGTATTATTAACGCCTTATAGAAAAAATTAATTAATATACTACTCTACCTACCTTTTAAAGCCTTTTTAGAGGCTTTCTAAATTATCTACTTTTAAGTTATACGCGTACTCGCCTGTAGGTAGTATATAATATTTACCTTTTAATTCCTAAGATTAAAAAAATATAAGTATTATACCTTATAAAATAAAAAGTATAACCCTGTATAAATCGTATCTAATACTAGTAGGGTACTTACTACTAATATACTTATAGATCCCCTCTTATTATAAGGAGGAGTTTCTAGTCCTCTAGGGCCATCTTAAATTATAAATAGTAGCCTAATATATAAGAGATAAGAAGGATAAAAAAGTAGCTTTTAAAACTATTTTAGAGTCTACTTATAATCTAGTATTTATAACCTAGATTGTAAAAAGTTAGAAAGCTAGCCTTCTTATAGTTAGTATTTAGGTAGCTTTATTCTACTAGGGTACTAAGTTGTTTTATTAGGTTTTAACTTTAAAGGCTCTAGTATCTAGCCTTTAGGCTAATATTATAGTATTCTTAGGCGGCTAAGAATAAGGTAGAGAAGGTTTAGGGGGAGTCTGGAGGGAAGAAAAGAGAAGGAGAGTAGAAGAGGAGAAGACTAGAGAGGTATCTAATAGCCTACTATTAGACCCTCCGAATTTTATAGAGGAGTAATTTTAGGCTTATAATTTAGTTTTCTAATCTACTATTAAACTCTTATATATTATTATCTACTAGATAATTTATATTCTCTATACTATTCTTATATACCTTAATCTATTTAGTTAGAGCTTTTAAGGGTTCTAGCTAATTCGGATACTTATTATAAAAAGCTTTTAGCTTATAAAGCGAACCTATAAAATTTAAGACTTTATATTAGACCGGGTTAAGATTGTATTCTACCTATTTTATACGGTATTTAAGGGTCTTATAATACAGCTTATTAGCTAGTATTTTCTTAACCTCCTACTCTTCTACCCTATTAATAGCGATAGCAGGTAGTGTCGGAGCTTCTTACCTTAATAGAGGGTCTTAGAAGTTCTTATATAGTAGGTTTAGTATAAAGACATTATATATTCTCGACCCTAAAAGTAGCTATAGGTGGTATAAGTTTCTAACCTATTCTAGTACTTTAAAAGGGCTCTTCTATTAATTAGATAGCTTTTAGCTTAATCTCTAGACCGTAAAGTTCTTAATATTTAGGTAGACTATATTACTAATCTACTAATTAATTAGTTACTAGTAATAGTTAATAATAGATTATATATAATCTTAAGCCTTCTTAATATTAGCCTTTACAGTTTCCTAGGCTATATATATATATGTTACGGCTAAGCTATTCACAGTTAGCCCCTTGGCAGGTCTAGGGATATATATGTAGCATGTCTCGCATTTCTAGTTAATAGACGCAGTTTTCCAATCCTTATCAGAGTCAGCCAGCTCTGACAATATAAGTTACTAGAGTTAAAGCGTTCTTACGATTTAATTTATCTATTATAGTAATAGGATTAATAAAATATTTCTAATCCTAACTCTAATAGGGCTTAAATCTATATAAGATCTAATACGGGGACATTTTAATAGTTATATAGAATAGAATCGCTTATACTTAGTCGATTATAGGTAATAGAGAACTCTAGTTGTTTTAGTAGAAGGATATAAAAGAGCGTAGTTTCTAATCGATATACTTATTTATAATCTCTATCTATCCGTTAGTCTCTTTATAATAAGTAGTAGATAGTTTAATCTTCACGCCTAAAATATAGTAGAATTTAGACTAGAAACTAGATATAAACTAAAGTCCTTAATCTAAAATAATAGTTTTAGGTGTATAGCTAAAACGGTATATCTATTAAATAAATAATTCGGCTATTCCCTATACGTTAATTATATAATAGTAGAGAATTGTTACTAACCTATATACCGCTGGTATATGTAACGACCGCCGTTGCAGTCGTACGCGCGCCGGGGCCTTATTTACGTTAGGTTGGTTAGAGGTAGTAGCTTCAGTAAAGAGAGAGTATTAGGTTCGCCGGTTCTTCGAATGTAACAAGTATATTTAGAAGTCTAACAGAGTAACGAGATAAATCTGCGAGAATAACTATACAGGACCCAATCTTCTAAGGAGATCCTCCGTCTTATATAGTTAGGTCTAAGACCGCTAAGCCTCCGCTTGTCAGGTCTGTTAGGTCTGTCAGGTCCAACCTGCCATACCTAACACTTCTGCTATTGTCACGTGCATAGGTTGTGCCATGCTTCGTCGTCCAACCAATTATCTCCCCAGTTCCCGCAGTCCTACTGCTTGCTGTCCGATAACTGGTCCTTAATATGCTTCTGCCTGTTATTACCTTGTTGGTCCTCGTTCGAGTCGACCTGCACAGTGGCTGATGTTGGATCAAGCCCTAGCTATAGAGGCGGTGCCTTTTAGCGTTCTGTGTTCATAACAACTAGCTAATTCTAATATTCTACTTATATAAGTTTCCTACGTTACTTATTAAAGGTATCTCTTTCCTTATAACTAAGATAGTCTAACTGGTCTTACTTCTTCTAATCTTATAAGGGTAGTTAAAGTATAATAGCCTCTAATTAACTAAGTATAGGATAGGGTAATAACTAAGAGTAATTATATACTATAAGGGGATTATTCTTATAGATTTATAATAGAAGTATATAAGTAGAATATGCGAAGGATATTTAAGTTAACTATAAAGAGTTATAAAGGCCGGAGTTATAAAGTTATTAAATATAATTTAGTTCTTTTACTATTCTTCCTACTTAGTCGCTTAATTAACTAAATAACTAAGTATATTATATATTCTATATCGGCTTTATTCTACTAACTATACAGAGTCCTAGATCTTAATTAGGTCTAGTATAGAGATTCTACTAGAGATATCTATAATATTAGAGTTATTAGCTAAATTTTCTTTAAACTTCTACTTAATATAAAATACTTTTTACTAGATAGGTAATCTCTTCTATAGGTTAATATAATAGTACCTATTTAATTAATATTAATTTCTATAGAATTTATAATTTAGCCTTTAACTAGTCTATCTACTCTAGCTTTAGCCTTAGCCTTAGCCTTAATAGCCTACTATATAGCTAGTATTTTAAGAAGGTAATTAATTAGCTAAGTTTTCTAACTAGCCTACTTAGTCTAATAATAGTAGTTAGTTTTAAAGCGCTATAAATCCTATATATATAGCGTCTAACTAAAAAGCTAGCTAATCTCTTTACTAGGCTTTAAAGAACTCTAGGCAGGATATTATAAAGTCTAGAGGTGTTATACTAGCCTGCTCTAGTTATATAAGAATTAATTGTAGAGTAATTAAACAGGCTAGATTTACTAAAGTTATAGCCTTAACGAAATTATAATATAGGTTAAAATTATCAACTAGTAGCAGTTTAATAGCTTTAGCTTTAAGATAGATATTGCGGTAGTTTATAATCCAGGTATTAGTTTTAATCCTAGGGTTCTATTTTTAAGCCGCTTAATATTACGCTTTAGCTGTCTACTTTAGCTAGCTAGGTGTAAGCTCTAGCCTCTTCTTAAGAGCTTTTAATTTAGTATATAGCGTAGAAAGATCCTTGAAGATAGGCCGGTAGCTAGAATTAACGGTAGATTTGATATAGTTATCCAGCTCTACTAACGCCTTTAATTTCTTCGCATATTCGCGCTGTCTATTATTATAATCCTCTTTCAGAATTATCTATCTCTTTAGCTCAGTATCCGTGAGATCTGATAGCTGTGTTGCGCTTGCTCTGGTACTGCCTGATATAGGCCGTTTTGGCTCAATCAGCACTTTTAATGCTGAGGCTGTGGTATCGGCTGTTGTCGCATCAGCTAGGGCCTGCTCTGTAGGCTCTGTGAGCTCAGGATTGCAGAAGTCCTAAATGTTATCTCTGCGTGCTCTGCGAGCTACTGAACTATACCAATTCTGCAAGTCAGCCTTTGATAGTAACCGTAGTGGGGCTGCTGTAGTCGCCATGATAGGTCGATTATTCGTACGATGGGCTTTGATAGATGGCAGCGAGATATATACAATAATAAAGCAATCGGCTATAATCTTCTGTACGCAATGGACTAGTATAGGCGGAATCCCGGGCTCATAACTGTCGCGTATCAGGGAGCATCAATTGCTGAGGCAAATATTGATGTATTGAAGGAGGGTAAGTGGCCTGCTTCGGCAAAAGCTGGCGATGGCGAGACTATATAGGCCTGAAAACAGACCAACTATAATAAGATAGTAGAAACATGTGACAATTATTTAAGGTTGCTGCACCTAATATATGCAGCCTGCGCTTGGGGTAATAATTTAAAGCGAAGAGCCACACTCGTGGTTGGTATCGCTCTAATAAACGACCTAGCTGGATCCCGCTTTTTTCTTGCTTCCTATGTTGTCATCAGTGTCACTTTTCCGTTCCTCCGAATCTCTAGCATCGCCAAGCCCCGCACTCGATGCCACGTCTCTGTTTTCATACTCCACATCATACCTACGAAATACGAGCCAGGAGAGCGCCGCAGAAAGCCTCATAGTCCCTGTCAGGGTCCCAAATACGATGACTAGTACGGGTTTTTTCAGACCGGACCTAACGCTATTTCTAACGCAGCTCTAATTGCAGCTGCAACATTCTGCAATGCCTGGACTATAGCCTTGATGCCAGTCGGAGCCTTACTGCAGGTGTATTCGCTAACAGAGACAAGGGCAAGAATCTCGCCGACTGTAAGGAGGAAATGAAGTGGCGTTTGGAGCCATATGCTGATATTGTTAGGCGCTATGGTACCGGATGACTATATCTGAGCATCGTCTGAACACTCCAATGGGTATTTGAAATATGGCCCACGAGAGTAAATGAGCTCCTATAGCCCCGCCGTGTATGCTAGTCCCGCGGCTATGAAGAAAAAGCCAACGGCCATCCTTAAAATTGGACCTAATACCGCTCTACGGCGCTGAAGGAAAGACTAGGTTCTGTATAATCGGGCTTATGATTATACATGCAATCGAGTTGAGGGATTGAATCGTATCGTTGGATATTCCTTGCTGCTTTATCTAGCCCGCCTGCGAGATGACATTGTTGGACGTTTGATTGTAGCATAGCTAGAAGATGACGAAGCAGAGTATTACCCTGCAACATTTCAATCCACGTTGGATCTCGTAGGCGAACGCCGACGTCTAGAGTACATCATGCTTGTGCGGCGCAGCTCGGTATTCGGGGTTGGCTGCGGTTAAACGAAAGCGGGACCGTATGGCTATCCAGATCACTTGGCTGGCATGCGGGAGGACATTGCCTTGCGGTGGTAGCTTGACTACCTATAAATGAGATTCCGCAGCCAGCGAGCAGGGTTATATTTACCTAATCTCTTCTTGCAGATGATTACCGGTGCGGTAGAGACGATCGGGATGCAAATAGGCAAAAGATATACCGCCCAGAAATCGATGTGCTTCTCCATCAACGCGGTGGGGATAGAGAAAAGAGAAGCGACGTTGACCATCCTGTGATTTCATGTTAGTCCGTCAGACATTGAGAGTCCTCGAGACTTACCAATAGTACCCATTAAATACGTATTGTATTGTCAATTTCTGATTCATCGCTACAAGTTCACCTCTCTTATTCTTCTTTACTCGTGTTTCTATTTCCGGGATCTGGTCTCTGATAAACGGGTATTGGATTGCGGAGATTCCTCCTTGGCCTAGCCCGATGAAGACCATTGCTGCCGCTAGACCTCCGACACCCGCTCCGTACTCTAGCGTGGCAGAGAGCGCAGTCAACATCGACATGAGATAGCCTACGACGAGGAGGCTACATAAATAGTTAGCATTGCCTCACTGCCCTGCCTGTAGTTCCCCAGGAGCATACGCAAGACTTAGCATTATAGTCTTGTACCTCCCAATCCAAGCATCCAAAACCACAGCGAAAACGGACGGAGTGAGGTACTGAAAGAAAAGATAGGCGTCTCGTATCGTTGTGGCTTTTGCTTGACCGAGCTCTAAGGCTCCAGGCATCACACCGTCGCGCGGATTTTGGAGGTAATTTTCTAGGCTAGATCAAAGTGCTCCCTAGATGTAAAATCGGATAGTGCGGAGACTTCGACGATAAGGAGACCTACGCCATGCCACTGTGATTCCATACCGAGCAAGCTGCGACAACGCTCCAGTAAATGTTAGAAGCCAGGCAGTAGGGGGAATATCATCGACTTCGTGAATGAGGGCATGTATTCTTCTGTCGTGGCCTTTGGTGGAATGGAACTTTGGTTTGGCGACTCCATCGCTACAGTCGCTTCGCAAGAGGATCGGAGTTGACTTGATGAATCCGTCAGACGTACAGCCCAACTGCTGATGGGGCTCATAGTCATCCACATTGGAGTGTTCAGCTGACCCCAATCGTAAAATGAACCGTCTGGGCTTGTTTTCGGTAGAATTGACTGGATTCTTTGGAGTCGAGATCAGACCGAGCGGCCTAGTCCTCACCCCTGGATTCTGACCCATGCACTCTTACAAGCTGTGTCACAACGATATTACTCTACATAACCGGCCTCCGCGCTAGTGCTTACGGGCGGTTTGGTCTGTGCCATACTGTAGTCGCAGGGGAAAGTATTTGATGTGGAGTCCTGGTGTTTGGCCTGTGCATGTTTTTTAAGGGGTCGGACCACTAATCAGCTCACGGCGGCTAGTACAGTATTTTTCAAGGAGAATCA
Source organism: Lojkania enalia (assembly GCA_010094045.1). Classification (NCBI taxonomy): domain Eukaryota; kingdom Fungi; phylum Ascomycota; class Dothideomycetes; order Pleosporales; genus Lojkania; species Lojkania enalia. The sequence goes on from ML986770.1 coordinate 19,697, forward strand.
TCTAGAATTAAACTCCTGTACTGTATACAGTGCTTTCTTGAGGCTCTCCTCTGGCCTCCCTTACTGTCGCTCTCGCCGACTCTCTCGTCAACATGAACAGCTCATTCTCATCAGACCCATCATCTCGCTCCCGCTCCCATGCCTCTCACAGTCAGCAACTTTCACGGGACCAGCGTTTATGGGACCACACGCTTCGTGACGTGGGCTACTGGCTGCAGGATATTGTGAAGCAGCCGGGGATCACGTACGGCCATGCTCAGTATGCTGCTTCTTATAGGATCACCCCTAAGAAGCGCCCAGGTCGTTCTCCTAACCTGAGTGATGAAGCTTCAGCCTTCGATTTGGGAGAAATATCTCTACAGAAGCCCTCAAAGGCGCCCTCCAGAGAAGAGGCTACAAACGATATGTGTCACATCAGAAGACACCTCTCTCAGAAGCCAACAAAGCCGAGAGATTGTAGTGGCCATACGAGCGCGTGAATTGGACTCGCGAGCAGTAGAGCGTCATTTTATGGACAGATGAATCATGGGTTACAGGCGGCAAGCACAGGAAGCAATACGTAACAAGGAAGGCGTGGGAGGGATGGAAGGAGACCTGTGTAATGCACAGGCACAGAAAGAGGAGGGGCTCGATGTTCCGAGGCTGCTTTGCAGGCACATAGAAGGCGTCTGGAATATTCTGGGAGAAGGTTTGGGGCACAATCAATAAGGTGCCTTATGTTGATCGCATTGTGCCTATCATCCACGGATGGATGAGGCTTAATCCGCACATTATGCTTATGCAGGACTCTGCTCCAGGCCACGCAGCAGGAGTTTGCTGAGCGTGGAATCTTCCCTATCCACTGGCCGGTCAATTCGCCAGATCTCAACCCTATTGAGACTGTGTGGTGCATGATGGTGGATTATATTGAGAGGAAATGGGGGCCTGATCATGTATTTGCGTATGATTAACTCAGGGCTGCTGTAAAAGAAGCATGGGTCTCTATTTCTGAGAGTGATCTTGGTGAGTTGATCAACTCCATAAGAGCCAGGTGCGAGGCTGTGATAGCTGCTCGTGGCGGGTATACAAGATTCTAGCATGTTATGTACAATTCCAAGCTTTATTTAGTGAATTATTTTGTAAAAAACCCTCTTGACGCCTCATAGACCACTGAGGCTCACATCAAATACTTTCCCAGGCAACCACAGTTGTAGGTACTTCGTCAATAACCAGCGTACCAAGCCTGCGGCGTCGCCTCATCTACCGTGCCACATTGGATACCCCCTAATATATTACCAGGATAGTGGAAACCACGGAATGCGACGGTCATGCAGTTGGAAGAGAGCTCCTTCCTTTTTCGCGACAAGGTAAATAACGATATAAACTTTGTGTCTCCACATCGCAGCGATAAGAGTTATTGAATATCTAATTGAATGATTACGTCGCTCTTAGAGCTACATGCAGATAGTATCGGCGAGATTCGGTCGGTCGTCTGTACGCGGCGCCCGGACATCAAAACGCAATGTAGAATCTTAGTCTAGCGTCGTGGAAACTGCAAGGGCCTATATTGCTTCGGCTTTCTAGCTCTTGAGGAACGACTCCAAATGCATCATATACTTTTCTCGCTGGTCGACGTGGGTGAAGTGAGCGGCGTTGTCCAGAGTGATCCATTTGACTTTCTCGATATTTTCAAAGAAGGGCTGCATTGCCACGTCCTGAGCTTCGTCCTCCGCTCCATTTATCAGCAGCGTTGGAGCTTTGATTTGTTTAAGCCTCGGTATGCAAGTCCACGCACGGAGGGAGCCCGTTATAGAGAGCTCGCTCGGCCCATACCTTCCCCAGAAATCAGTATCCAATCAAGAGAGAAATAAGGCTCTTACATGGTGCCATATGTCGTGGAATCCTTCGCAAACCAATCTAATGCAGCTTGGACTTCTTTGCACGGCCATGGCCTCGCCAAGCTCAGGTGTCTCTTGTAAAAGACCTCAACTGCAGCTTCGTATTCCGGACTCTTGAAATCCCCGGCCTCCTCGGCTTTGTCAAGGATGCGCTGAACATCCACCGGTAGTCTATTTTTCAAAGCAGTCATGCTGATTCTCCAGACGTCCATGCTGGCCAAGCTGCTCGAGATTACAAGCCGCCGCAGGTTGGAGGAACCTCTTGGCGATGAAGCCCACTCTGCGGCGAGCATACCACCCCACGAGTGACCATAGACGTCAATCGGACGATCTTCCAAGCCGAGGTGCGAAATTAGGTTGTTGAGTTCGTCCTGGAATAGGTTGACCCTCCAGAATGCTTCGTCGCCGGCTTTTTGTTGCAGATGAGTCGACTTGCCGTTCCCGATCTGATCATAAAACACTAGAGGTCTGGATTTGGAAAGATCCGTAAGGGGAAGCAAGTAATCATGGCATGCCCCAGGTCCGCCGTGAAGGATTATCAGGGGCGTATGAGAAGATTCGAGGTCACCCACAATCTTGTACCACGTTTTGCAGGGCTCAGGAATGCCTGGAACGTGAAAATCAGCAGTGCCCTTGGTTACAGCGGGAGAAGCCATTGTCGGAATCGCGAGTTGGAAATTTTTAGTGGAATATTGGAAAGTTATTCGAAGGAACACTTGATAAAAGGGGTTTCAAAGTTGACGATATGCGTTCATGCCCAAGTAGTGTGGGCTGCGGATATTTAACTAGAGACCGGGCTACGGCGGCAATACCCCCGCCTCCCTCGCCTCCCCTGCCAAATTAAGTGAAAATGATTTCACTCGGGTTGTTTCTCGAACGGTCCCGGCCTGACCTTGTACTTGTCTTTCGGCAACAGTCTCGATCGTGCCCATCCATCGATAGCTTCCCAATTTACACATACGGTGTCCGAATTAGATCGCAGCTCTTTGCTAGGTAGCGCCGTGTGATCTGCGATCCAGTACGCCGTGTACATCGCCAAATCTGCCTTGCACATCAAACTCCTTCGAATTGTGTCAACGCAGTGGGCTATAATGTTGTTAGCCGCTAAACCTTTGCTTGGGGATATGCGCTCACTCATGTGCAGTATGTTATACTCTTCCTCTGCCGTAGTCGCGTTCGGATAGTAATAGTGCGGGAAAATGTTCCTACGCAAAGCGTCCTCCGTGGTTCTTAGCGCTTGTCTTTCTCAGAGGATATTCGGACTCACGAGACAATGAAGCTCGTGGTGCACTGAGAGCACCGCCACATAGTCTCCATCAGGGAGCTTCACGATGTCTTCTCCAATGTCTGCATGCGCCATCTGCAGCTCATGCCTCGTCGCGCGTATGTTTATGGCTGCCATCTGTCAGCGAATTTATGCGATTGCCACCGCCTTCTCATTTACGTTCAAGCAAAACGTCCCACGCTTCATCCACATCTCCGGGGCGCCCTGTATACTTATCATCTTCACTAAAGTATAGCGGTTGGCGATGATAGGATATGACGTTGTTTCCCGGAGCTGCTATCATTAATGAAGCTTTATGGCTTGCTAGGTCAAAATACTTACAGTATGGCTGCGGTACATAGTTCTTCCTCAACACTATGATTATGAGCGCGGATACAACGATATAAATCGCACACACAGCAGCAGCAACCGCACGCCAAAGGTTTTCCTTAAATGTGACATCTCTGATACGGATAACCTTCCCTTGATGAGCTCTGCTCTTTGCTTTTAGTAGCCAGATGCGATATATGTTTGATGCATCATATCTAACTAGGTATCCAATCAGTGCGCGCGAGCTTAGCTTATCTCTTCTCGATATCTGTGTACGTAGTGCATAGGCTCTACACCTATAGAAGCGTAGGTAAGCAATTGAAGGCTTCTTATTATATGTCAGAGCTGGCTGGCTCTGATGAGGGTTGGAAAAACTGCGTCTATTGACTAGAAATGCGAGACATGCTACATATATATCCCTGGACCTGCCAAGGGGCTAACTGTGAATAGCTTGGCCGTAACATTATACGCTATTTCAAATGGAGTTATCCAACTAATTAAGTAAGTAGGAGTTTGATTAAGGAGATATCCTGCAGCAACGTAGATTTCAGGAGTAAGAGATATAGGTAGATCTGATCCGACTCGTATTGATCGAGACTGGTTAATAAGATTCTTACTAGAGCGCTCAGCGGATCCATTCTACTCTTTTATATAGGGTGATCTGATTTGAAATCTGATACCTTCTTAATTGTAGTAGTCTCAAGCTGAATCGTCTATAAGGCTATATCCTCTCTCATCGTCCGCTATTAGAAATGTGACGGTAGTATTAAATTCGCGCTTAATTAGTCGATCTAGTTATCTGAGGATATTAAGAAGCGTTAATTTATCACGTCTAGGAATTAAATATACGAAATTGAACTTCGTATATAGATTAAATCTATAGAATATATATCGGTGGTTATTATAACCAACAGTGTCGAGCTTAATAACATTAATAGTAACTGTTTCAAATAGACGAGAAGTACTTATCTTATAACTAATTCGTTGAGAGATAATCTAATAGGCTTTATTTCGTATATATTCCTTACAGTTAATTATAGTTAGTATAGATCTCTTCTAATGCTAAACGCTTTAAGTATTATCTGCTAGGTGATTAATTATACTGCTGCCGGTATGTCCTATTAAGATATAAAGCTAAGGCTTCGTAAGTAATTAAGGCTAAGGCAGTAGAGCTGAATATTATAGTCTGCGTTAATTGGTTGCAAATATAGCTATCTGAGATAGCTGCTAAGGTGTAGGTACTAGCGGCTTAGTACGATATACGACTAGCTAATAACCTTCTAGTTGAGTTAGGGATGTAATATCTTCCTAGGATCCTCTTATTAAGTAATATAGTATATTCCGACCTGAGTCGAAATAGATATTTAATAAGAAGAACTAAAAGAGAGATACTGGACTAGTAAAGAAGCTAGAAGTTAAGGCGACTTATTTTAGATTTATTATCTTCATCCTATTAGGTTCTGATAGGGTATAATAACTTCTCCCTATACTATAATAGATGTCTCTATACTACCTACGAGTACGATATTATTAGAAGTAATAGGTACTATCTATTAAAACTTAGTAGGATTGTTGCAGATATAGATATTAGTAGCTAGATTAAAGGTCTAAGAATAGAGAAGTAGATAATACTAACGTAGCAGCTGACGGTTAAAAGCTGAAAAGTAGACTATATAGACGTTATACAGCTCTGTAGTAGGATTATTACTAGCGTCGATTTCTATTAAATTAGACTCTATTAGTATATTAGAATCTTTATTCTTTTATTTCTTAAAACGTCGGGCCTTATTTTTAACTCTATTTAATATCATGGGGATTTTCGGCTAGTCTGCTGAGCTGTATCAGATATCGACGTACGATATCACGGTCGATATTACGCCGGATATTACGCTGGATATTAGCTGATATACCCCTTTTTCATGTACATAAATATGGCCCGCTAGCCATCTTCAATCAACCAGTTCAGCTCCTCATCTCCCTCCCTGAGATAAGATTCGCCTCTTACCACATTTAATATATTCCTTTTATCCTTAGCCTTAAATTTAGTAATCTTCTTAACTTTTTTAGAGTTTTTAACAAATTCGCTTATTCTAAGGCCTGTAATAATATATAGATATTAACCCTAGAAGTAAATATTTTTATAAAGATAGAGTTTAATTAACTTATCTTTAGTTTTTACTCTCTTTTTACTATATAGAAATTCTTGTTATAATATAAAGTAATATCGAGTAAGCTACTCTATTAAGTAAACCAAAATTTCTTAGTATTCTAAACCTACCAACTTTAACTAGTTAAACTATTATTAGAATTATCTAAAAAAATATTCTAAGTATTTATATTCGACTTAAAAGAAGGAGATCTATCTACCTAATACGTTTATATATTATACCTAGTTCTACTATAATTCTTATATTATTATATACCTAGTTAAGCCCTCTCTTACCTCTCTATATAATAAGCTCTCTTTAAGCTCTAAAACGCTTTAAAGGCTTTAGTAGCTACTCGCGCTAATCCCTTACTATATTCTATCGTTCTACTCTACTATATCTACTTTCTCTTACAAGATTTTCGCTTAACTAGTATCTCTACTTACTCTTTAAGCTTAGTAATCTGAGAGTTTATAAGCGTATTCTAGGATAGTATTAATTTAGCCCCTTTAATAAGCTATATAAACCCGCTCTAAGTTATTATAGATAATAAGCTAAAAGAGTTTTATACGAGCTTTAATTAAGATAAAAATTTAAGCGTATTATTTAAAATCTTTAATACTTATAGTATTTATAGTATAGGGAGTCCTAGTAGAGTATATAGTTATATTTTAAAGTGTTTAAGTACTACTTATATATTTAAAGAGATTAGATCTAATACTTTAAAAACCTTTTAATAGTTATTATATATAAATATATTAAAAAACGCATTCCTAAAAGCTATTAAAAAGCCTTCTTTATTAATATAGAAGATACGCTAGTATACTAAGTCTTATATATATTAAGATTACTTCTATATTAAAGGCCTAAAGTAAACTATATTAAGTAGTTAGAGGATATATAATAAATAGGCCAGTATATAAAGGGTAAGAACCTTATTTTTAAAGTAGTAGTTCTTAAAATTCTAGTTAAGGTAGTTCTTATAGCTATCTAGAATTAGTAGCTAATATACTCCTACCTAATACGCCTTTATATAAGTATTAAAGTACTTTAACTACTTAAAACTAAGCGTATTATTCGTCCAGCTATTCTTAGATACTAAAAGCTTCTAATTATATAGTAGATCTATTTTCTTATACTAAGTAGAGATATAGATATACTCTTTATAAATAATATAAGGTAGGTATAATAGTATAGGTAAGATAATAGGTCTAAATGCGGCACGAATCTACTTAGAGGTATATAAGAGTGCGAGGGGGTTTAGGGACCTAAGAATTCTATTAACACCTATAGGCTTTATATAAAAGGATATAGAAAAACTACTAAGCTACTTATAAGGGAGTATATAACTATATATAGATAGGAAAAGAGGCGGAGCTGGGGGTAAGATAAGATAAGTAAAAAGCTTTAGAATAAGATTATAGATAAAGCTTTTTATAGAACAATTTCTTTATATTATTATACTACCCCCCTTCTTATAGGCTGATAGTCCCTATCTATACTAGTTTAGGAGGGAATTGGAGCTATTATAGATAGGTTCTAGTATAAAGAAATTTCTTTAAAGAGGTATTTATTAGTAAAAGCTAATATATATAGTTACCTATAGAGATGCGTTTTTATATTAATATAATATTAAGTAAGGTTTTTATAGTAAGTATAATTAACCTATATATTAGCTAGTAACTACTATTATAACAGTTTATTAATATTGCAATTTTATCGTATATAGTAACGAGTATTTACTAGCTTTAGTATATTACCAGGTTACTATTAACTAAGCTTCTTTAACTAAATAACAACTTCTACTCTATATATATTATTATATATCTCTAGAACTATTAATTATTAAAGTATTACTAATACTTTATAGAAAAAAAATTAATTAATATACTACTCTACCTACCTCCTAAAACTTCTTTAAAAGCTTTTTAAGTTATCTACTTTTAGGTTATACGCGCGCTCACCCGCAGGTAATATATAATATTTACCTTTTAGTCTCTAAGATTAAAAAAATGTAAGTATTTTACCTTATAAAATAAAAAGTATAACTCTATACAAATCATATTTAATACTAGTAGAGTATTTACTACTAGTATACTTATAAATCCCCTTCTACTATAAGGAGTTTCTAGTCCTCTAGGGCTATCTTAAACTATAGGTAGCGGCCCGATATATAAGAGATAAGGAGGATAAAAAGGTAGCTTTTAAGGCTATTTTAGAATCTACTTATAGTCTAGTACTAATAGCCTAGATTATAAAAAGTTAGAAAGTTAGCCTTTCTATAGTTAGTATTTAGGTAGCTTTATTCTACTAGAGTACTAAGTTACTCTATTAGGTTTCGGCCTTATAAGCTCTAGTATCTAGTTTTTAAACTAATATCGCGGCGCCTTTAGGTAGCTAAAGATAAAATAGAAGAGGTTTAGAGAAAGTCTAGAGGGGAGAAAAAAGAAGAAGAGTAGAAGAGGAGAGGACTAGAAAGGTATCTAACAGCCTACTATTAGACCTTCTAGATACTATAGAAGAGTAATTTCGGGCCTACAATTTAGTTTTTAAATCTACTACTTAACTCTTATATATTATTATCTATTAGATAATCTATATTTTCTATACTATCCTTATATATCTTAATCTATTTAATTAGAGTTCTTAGAAGTCCTAGCTAATTCGGATACTTATTATAAAAGCTTTTAGCTTATAAGGTAAACCTATAAAATTTAAGACTTTATACTAGACTAGGTTAGAATTATATCCTACCTATTTTACACGGTATTTAAGGGTCTTATAATATAGCTTACTAGCTAGTATTTCTTTAACCTCCTACTCTTCTACTCTATTAATAGTAATAGCGGGTGGTTTCGGAGCTTCTTACTCTAGTAGAAGGTCCTAGGGGTTCTTATATAGTAGGTTTAGTACGAAGATATTATATATTTTTAACCCTAGAGGTAGCTATAAATAGTATAAGTTTCTAACCTACTCTAGTACTTTAAAAGGGCCCTTCTATTAATTAGATAGCTTTCGGCTTAGTTTCTAGATAGTAAAGTTCTTAGTATTTAGGTAGACTATATTACTAACCTACAAATTAATTAGTTACTAGTAATAGTTAATAATAGATTATATATAATCTTAAGCCTTTTTAATATTAGCCTTTATAGTTTCTTAGGCTATATATATATAAGTTATTAGAGTTAAAGCGTTCTTATAATTTAATTTATTTATTACGGTAATAGGATTAATAGAATATTTCTAATCCAAACTTTAATAGGGCTCGAATCTATATAGGATCTAATATAGGGACATTCTAATAGTTATATATAGTAGAATTACTTATACTCGGTCGATTATAGGTAATAGAGAACTCTAGTTATTCTAGTAGAAGGATATAAAAGGGTATAGTCTCTAATTAATATACTTATTTATAATTTCTATCTATCTATTAGTCTTTTTATAATAAGTAGTAGATAGTTTAATCTTTATACTTAAGATATAGTAGAATTCGGATTAGAAACTAGATATAAACTAAGGTCCTTAGTTTAAAATAATAGTTTTAAATATATAGCTAAAGTAGTATACTTATTAAATAAATAATTTAGCTATTCCCTGTATATTAATTATAACATATTTTATAAGCGAGTCGCCTACCTAAGTAAGTCGCCTACTTTTACTAAAAAGTTATACCCTACCTACTTATAACGCGATATAGTAACTACCTTAACCTCAATTAATCTATTAAGAAGGTTAGATATTACTAGCTATCTCAGCTATTAATTAAGATTAAATTTAGAGTATATAAAGTACTATAACTACCTATAGTATCTTCTAAACAACGCTTAGAGACTAATATACTAGTAAACCTTTATAATACGATTATAAGCCCAATTTAAAGAAGCTTACAAAGCTAGAAGAATTAACTATAATATAGTATATACTAGACCTATCATCTCGTAGATACCCTCCTATAATCGATAGTATATGAGATATAGTCAACTATTTACTTAGAGCTCGCTCTATAAACTAGATTAGTAAAAACTAGCTAATAAACTTTATTAATCGTATTCTTAAGCTTAAAATATACTTCTATCGAAAATACAACTATTAAAGAGCTCTCTATAAGGATCCTAAAGTTATTAGTAGCTAGTTTAACCTAGTATATAATACTAAAGTAAAGTATAGTATTGCTAATAATAATCTCTATAATTTTAATAAGACGGGCTTCTAGATAGGTATTATATCTACTAGTAAGATAGTTACTAGTACTAAGCTATCAGCTAGTCGACTAAAATTACTACAGCTAGACAATTGCGAGTAGATAATAGTTATTTAAGCTATTAGCACTTATAGTAATACTATTCTACAATTTATCATCTTTACTAGTAAGTAGTACCTCTCTATATAGTATTAGGGCGATAATATACTACCTAGAGGAGTAATCGCGCTAAGTAATAGTAGATAGATAAATAATAAGCTTATAATTAAATAGCTAGAGCGTTTTAATTAGTATATAAGGTAGTATATAATAGGCGCTTATCGTCTACTAGTTATTAATAGCTATAAGAGCTATAAGTCTATTAAGTTTCAACTACTCTATAAAGAGAAGGATATTATTCTATTATATATGCTAGTATATTTATTATATCTACTATAGCCTCTAGATATAAACTACTTCTTACTATTAAAGAAAGCATATAAGCGTAAGATTAATAAGCTTATATAAGCTGGTATCTACTATATTATAAAGCTTAACTTTCTACTAATCTTTTATATAGTATATCAGCGCTCTATTACTAAGGCTAATATATATATAAGCTTTTAAGGTACTAGTCTAATATTATATAATCTTAATATAGTACTATTAAAGCTCGATATTAAGCTTTATACTCTATTACTACTACTAGTAGCTAGTTGCCTCTAGGAGTTAAAAATACCAACTAATACCGTTAAACTAGGGTCTTAAACAATACTAATTTAAGACCGTATTACTAGATATTAGAATAGCTTACCTACTATAATTAATAATTCTCTTAATTCGCTTACTAAAGGTACTATATAGATAGCTTATTTATACGCACTATTTTAGCGTTAGGTTAGTTAGCTTTAAGAAGTATATAAAGCTCTATTACAACGTAAAAAGCGATTAAAAAAGGTTTTATAGAAGTAAGGTAGCTTTACTAAGGCTGAAACTGCTGAGATAGCTGCTTAAATGGAGGTAGATAAATAGCTAGAGGATAAAGTACGCGTAGGTAGAAAGTACAGAAGAGTAGATACGCTATACTAGAAGTGCTGCAGCCGCTATAGCAAGTCTAGATATAATACTAGAACTTATATAGTAGTAGATAAATAGTATATCTATCCCCTATTAAATTATTTTAGTAATACCTATAGATATTATTATAATATACGCCTCTAAATATAGAAATAGCTAATAAGGTAGGCGACTTACTTAAGTAGGCGACTCGCTTATAAAATACGTTAAAAGTTTATCTATATATAGTATTAGATATATATTCTTATAGGTAAGAATATTAAATTTATAATAATCTACGTAAATATATAAGTTGCTATTAAGTTTATAGATGTAAAGGATTAGAGATATAAAAGAGCTCTAACTGTAAAGGTCCCGGCCTATAATTTAGTCCCGTTCCTGTAATACTATAATAGTAGTTACTCTTATACGACCCTATACCTACCTGGACTAAAGTAAGCGAATAATATATACCTTACCACCGTATATTTTCTCTTCTCTTTCTCTAGCTTTAATAATAATAGATTCTTATTATATCTAATCCTATTATATTTTTAGACCTTCTTAATTTATTAAAGTTTATACTATACTAGATTCTATCTTAACTACTAAATAGACCTACTACCTTACAAAGTTATAGACTAAAACGGACTAATAGAATAAGGATTTAATATAGCGACTGTATAGAGATAGTTCGCTGAAATAGTAGCTAGACTAGAATACCTAGAGAAAGAAAAGTAGTAATAGTAACTTAAAAGAACAAGCCTTTATCGGAAGTTTAAGAAGTAACTGAATAAGTATTTAGTCCCTAAAAAGAGTGTCTCGCCGACTATACTATTAATAACTACTAAGCCTATTTATATAAAAGCTATATTTAATAAGCTAGATAAGTTCTAAAAAGACTATAAAGTATACCCTATTTAGAAAAGTAGTATAAAGATTAAGATCTATATTAACAGTTTATCTATAAGCTTAATAGATATAATAGTAGTAGTCTATATAATATTATTTTATAAGAGTAATACTAGAATATACCTTTAGTTATATAAAAAACGTATTACTATAGGTATTCTTACCTATAATAAATTCTAGATAATTATAGACATATAATATAATAACCCCTACTATTAAAAACGAGCTGGGATTAGGTTTAAAAACCTAAGATAAGGTAATAAAACCTTTATTAAGTTTCTAGTTAAATACGATTGTCTCTCTATAGAAGCGTTGTATAACTCTTACTTAGACTAAGTTAAGATATAAGATTTAGAAGGGAAGATTTATCCCAAGCTCCGCTAATTAATAATTAGTAGCGTTAGTAAGGAAGACCTTACGTCGTATGCGACCTTTATACGGAAACTTTATATTCTTAATAACCGTTTTAAAGTAGCTAAACTTAATAGCGCTTTCATATAATCCTTTAGTAGGGGGAAGACTAGTTAGATAAGGGACAGCTAGAGACAGCTACTTACGCCGCTCCCGCAACTATAACTATTAGCTACTATTAACAATACTATAGACTAGATGCTAACAGCTAATTGCGGACTTATACAGCGCCTAGATATAAGGCTTTAGCTACTAGAGAAGATAAGAAATATTACTAAGAAAGAGCTAAAGGCTTAAAAATAATAGAATACCTATTTTACCTATAGAAATAAGAGTTACTTCGCCTAAAACTACTACTATACTCCGCCTAAGAGTAGTATATAGTTTAATTAGGCTTGTATAATACTGCTAGAACCTATTTAGTATAATAAGAAATATAGAGATATAGCCTAAGCTAATAGAATAGGAAAAGTATTACTCTAAATAGAAGTCGGCGCTTAAAGCTATAAAAAGAGTAGGTAAATAAGTAAGTACTAGATAAATTTAATTAATTTTACATAACTAGCGCTCTATTTATAGCCCCCGTACTACTTAATAATACCTTTAGCCTTCTTATCTTAATAGATAATAGCTGTAACTTATATATAATAGTCGAGAAAAGAATTATATAAAAGACTGGACTGGAATATCTCTACCTCCCAACGCTATTAATAGCCTTATTATTCAGCAACTTCTCGGCTAGAATTATTAAAAAGGTAGCTATTATTAACTCGCTAGATATAGGTAGGAGTTAAGCAGGTCTAGGTCGGGTATTTACTTACGTAGTTCTAAGAATAGAAGGAGATTATAGTATAATCTTAAAACGCTTATAGAGGTAAAGTAAGAACGTAATTATTAACCTAAAAACGGAAATCCTATATATTTATAGAACGGGGGTAATTGTATAAAACTAGGAGCTTTAAAAGTAGTAATATACGGCTAATATTACTTAAGTCTTAGTATATACTTTCTCTACTATAGTAAAACGCTATAGAAGACGCCTGTAAAATTTCCTTACTAAGCTACCCCGCATCTTTACTATTAGTATAGCCGATATTTAGAAGGCTCTAGAAAATAAGCCGAAGATGGACCCTTATATAAAACTCCCTAAAAAATATATATAGTAGTTCTATACCTTTAATTAATAGGAAGCTAATAAGCTACCGCTTTTAAGACTAGAAGTAGACTATATAATTAAGCTAGAAGGGAAAGATAGAAGCCCTCTAAAAATCCCCTCAGGTCCTTTATATAGAATGTTATAAGAGATACTTCTTATCCTTTAAAAGACTATAATAGAACTCCTTAATAAAGGATTTATTCGGGTTAGCAACTCTCTAACTATAGTACTAGTCCTGTTTATATAAAAACTAGAAGGTAGCCTCTACTTCTATATTAACTACCGCGCTTTAAACGCTATTATATAGAAAGACTACTACCCTCTACCTCTAATCCGAGAAACGCTAAATTAAATTAGTTAAACTAAGTAGTTTATAAAACTTAATATTATTACTATATTTAATAAGATTTAAATTAAAGAAGAAGATAAGTAGAAGATAGTATTTATAACCTGCTATAACGTAAGTAGTAAGTAAGTACGCTAGGTAAGCGAGCGCGCTACCTTATCAACTTTTTTAACTATTCTAGCAATATATTTTTACAACGTATTAAAATACTATAAATATAATATATATCCTTAATTAAGTAGTATCTATAGTACCCTTCTTATACGTATATAAGTTATACCTAGTCTCTCTACAGCAACTATAGTATATAGAAGCCTACTAACTTGCACCTAATCACGCCTTACCTTAATATATTTCGCCCTCTAACTACTGTTCAACCGCTATTTAAGTAATAATCTCCTCTCCCTCTATTTTTAATAAAGTGCCTCGCTTCTAAATCCGCTTCTTTTTACGCTGTTTACGCGTTGTAGCAGCCTTATTTACTTTCTTAAGGCTAGCAACTTAACCCTTCAGTAATATAGCTGAATAAAGTATTACCTCAGCACCTTTTTCGAGCTAATTAATTGCTATAATAATAGAAGTAGGTAATAAGCTTTTATACCTTTAAATCCGATCGCGAATTAATATTAATTAAGCCTTTAATTCGCGCTAGTTACTTAGTATTTTAGCTTCTTATATAAGAACCTCTAGCGTAGGTGGTATTAGCATACAAAGCTTTATATTAAGCTTTAATATTACTACTTCTAGATTATATAGAACTAAACTAGCCCTTTAAAAGCTTGCGCGGATATTATCCTTTATAATTAATTGTTAGTAGATAGTATAGAAAGCTAGAAGGAACTTAAGCTTTATAATATAATTAATATAGTCGCGGATTAGACTCTTAATCTAACTACTGTACGCTTGCTTTAATAGTAAGAAGTAACCTATATTAAAAGGCTGTAAGAAGTATAATAAGTACAACGGTATATAGAGAGTATAGATCTTATTCTCCTTATAGATTGCCTAGAATTCGAGCGAGTTATAGCTCTTATAGCTATTAAGAATAAGTAGTTGCTATACGCCTACTCGACGGTCCTTTATATATACGATAAAGTGCTTTAGCTACTCAACTCTAAGATTATTAGTTGTCCATCCATTATTACTTAATCCGATAGCCTAATTCTTAGGTATATTATCACCCTCATACCAGATAGAAAGGTAGTATTAGCTAGTAAAGATAATAAAAGGCAGGATCGCCTATCTAGCAGTATTAATTCCCTAGATTACTATAACCTACTTACAATTTTCTAGCTATATAGCTTTTAGCCGACTACATCTTTCTAAGCTAGTAATAACTAGCTTAGGTAATATCTTACCTATTATAAAGCTAGCTTTATTAAAATTATAGATATTCTTATTATAGATACTATATATAGCTTTTATACGCGTTATAAGCTTAAACTAGGCTCTAATAATCTTAGAATCTTTATATAAAGCTCTCTAATAATTATATAGTCGATTAAATCGTATTTTAAGGCTATTTATTCGCTTAATAAAGTTTCTAGACTATTTCTAACTAACCTATCCAGCGCCGCGCTCAGTAAGTAGCTTATCTACTATATCTTATACAGCACCTAGAGAGGGTACAAATCCTCGCAAATCTAGGTCAAGTATATATATAATAATAGCCTCCTCTTCTAGCTTAGTAAGCTTCTTTAAATTTAGCTTACAATCGCGTTATATAGTAATTCCGTTGTATTATCGACGTATTATTCTTCGAGAGACGTTATATATAGAAGCAGCGTGTCTTTCGCTTTAAAGTTGCTTATTATTAATAGCTAAGATAGCTAGGGAGATATCTACTTCGTTACAGCTAGATTAGGCATTTGTAGGTTAAGCTATTATTATTAGAAGGTAGGGTATTATATAAAGTTGGTAAGGCGGCGCGCTCGCTTGCCCGGCGCGCTCGCTTACTACTTATATTAGTTTATATAAGTAACTAGTTATACCCTTTAGCCTTATAAATACTCTAAGTACCTTCTAATAGTATATTAATTATATAATCTAGGAGTATTTAAGCGACTTTATCTCAGTATACTTAGATAATATCCTTATATATATAGACGGCTCTCTATAAGACTATTAGTACTACGTTAAAGTAATCCTTTAAAAGCTAATAGATGCTAGCCTTTAACTTAATATTAATAAGTGCGAATTTAAGGTCTATATAATAAAATATCTTAGCTTTATTATTAATATAGAAAAAGGTATCTAAATAGACCTATAGAAAGTTAAGATAATCTAGAACTAGAAAACGCCTATATTAGTTTATAATATATAGAGCTTTTTAGACTTTATAAATTTCTACTACTAGTTTATTAAGGAATTTTCTAAAGTAGTTACTCTACTAATAGCTTTTACTTAAAGAGAATAAGAGAAGAAATAGTTTCAACTCAATAATTAGGTACTTGCTACCTTTAATTACCTAAAGTAATACTTTATACAAGTACTAGTATTAGCCTAATATAACCCTAAAAGAGAAACGACTCTAGAGTATAATATCTTTAGCTGGTATACTAGAGGTACGTTTTTATAATACAATAATAAAAGAGTTCTATAACCTGTTACTTTTATATTAAAGCGAATACTTCCTATAAAATATAACTATCTAATCTATAATAAAGAATTACTAGCAGTTATATAATACTTCGAAGAATAGGAGGAGTCTTTAAAACTACTTATATACTTTATAGTTCGTATAGATTACTATAACCTAAAATATTTTACTAAGGTATAAAAGCTCTCTAAATACTAGGTAAGATAGGTAGTATTCTTTATCTAGTTTAACTTCTAGTTTAAATATAAGCCGGGTAAGCTTAATATTCTAGCTAATACTTTCTTACGTTATAATTAGGATCTCCTAAAAGAAGCTAATAATAAGTAGATCTAGAGAAGGATTAGCTAACTCTTTAGACCGTCCGATTTTAAAAATAGAGTTTATACAGCTCCTATATAAGCCAGAAACTAATATACTAAAGATACTCCTAATAATTAAGCGGAGGTAGTTACCCTAGAAGACTCTATATTAGAGGAGGAATCTATAGACGAAGAAGAGTCTATAACTAAGATATTATACGAGGAGTAGTAAATACTAATAGAGACCTTATAGTAAGATGCCTAAAAAAAAGACAAGACGTATATTATACTTCTTTATACTACTAAAGTAGGGGAGAGAATACTTTTAGAAACCCTCTATTACCTTAAGATTAGTCTATCTAACCTCTTAGTCCTAGGAGATATATTAATATAGAGAGAACGCGCTTAAGTTCTTAAAAGCGAGCTACTTTATATAAAGCTAATCTAAGAGACTTATAACTTTTACTTAGTTAGCTACTCTAGTAAAAATATTACAATTGGGTTAATATTATAATACTACTTTTAGCCTAGAATAGCAGCAGATATTAAACGCTTTATATAAAATTACTACTCTTATAGTAGAAATATAGTTTAGCGTTCTAGAAAAAAAGGCCTGCTATATCTTCTTCTAGTCCCTAAAAGGGTATAGTTAGAAATTTTAATAGACTATATTATTAACTTACTAAGAACCGTATATAGTAATAAATATATTCTTATTATTACAGACCGTTTAAGTAAAAGAGTACTCTTTATTACTATCTTAGACCTTAAGAGCTAAATATTAGTTAATAAGTTTATCGAGTATTTTATAGTATATTATAGGCTCCTATAAGTAATAGTCTCTAATAGAGGAGAATAGTTTATATAAGGCGTATAGATATATATCTATTAAATTCTTAAGATTAAGTAAAGGCTATTAATAGTATACTATCTAGAAACTAATAGAAGTATAGAGTATATAAACTAGCTACTTAAAGAGCTTCTCTACTACTATTATAACTACTACTAGAATAACTGGAATCTATAGCTACTACTAGCTTAGATTACTGTTAGTACTAAGAACGCTTCCTCTACAAGAGTTAGCCTATTCTTCTTACTTATAGCTATTACCTGAACTTAAGAGAGTTTATATAACTAGAAGAGGAGCCGCTAATAGAGTAGTCTAGAGACTCTATTTATATAGTAAAATAGATTATTAGTAAACTAAAAGACTGCGTCGAATTTATATAAGTAATAATAGCCTATATATAATAGTAGTAGTAAGAAATTTATAATTATATAAGGGATTCTATACTATAATACTAATTAGAAGATAAAGTTTAGCTTAATATACGTAATATTAAGATAAACCCTATAAGGAAAAAGAAGCTTTATAAGCTCTATTAATAATATATAGTTAATAAGACTATTAGACAAAATATATACCAACTAGACACCCTATTAGAAATTTATAACACCTTCTACACAACACTACTTCGCTCTATTACTTAAGACCTATTACTAAGTTAAATATAAGACGACTATTAACTAGTACCAATCAGCGTTGGAAACGAAAATAAATAGGAGCTTAAGAAAATCCAAGACGTACGAGTAATTAGTAAGAGGGGAGGCAGCCTAAAATAGCAGTTCCTTTATAAGTAGACTAGTTATACTATACCTTTATAGAACGACTAGAGCAACTATAAAGATATAATCGCTCTAGGAGAATTCGAACGGGATATAGAGCGGAACTTTACTAAAGAACTACTTATCCGTATAACTCAGTATTAGAGGAAGAGAAGGAGGAGGAGGGGAATATTATAAAGGTCCCGGCTTATAGCTTAGTCCTGTTCCTGCGATACTATAATAGTAGTTGCTCTTATACGACCCTATACCTACCTAGACTAAAGCAAGTAAATAACATATATCTTACTACTATATACCTTCTCTTCTCTTTCTCTAGCTTTAATAATAATAGATTCTTATTATATCTAATCCTATTATATCCTCAGACCTTCTTACTAACTCTACTTAATATACTTATACTATAGATTATCTATAATATACTTCTTAGTTACCTCTAGCTTTTTAATATTCTACTTATATAATAGGCTATAACTATTAGGGAGAGGTTCTATAAGAATAATCTTATAATTATAAGAATAATATTCTAGTAATTAATAAGCTATAATTTTACTAAATATATCCTAATATCTATAATATTTAGATAGTAATCGGAGATTTACTAGTACTTTATTTTTAGCTTTATTTTCTAGCTTTAGGGCTTACTTATCTTTAATTAGCTGCTCGATTTTATATAGAAATATGGAGAAAAACTCGTTCTCTTTCCTCTTTATATTAAAGTAGAAAGTATTAGCTAAGATAAGAGTAATAGTAGAAGAATAGACTTTCTTTAGATTAGATTTAGACTTTATTATATATAGGCGTATAGGAGCTCTAAGTTTATTTAAACTATAAGCTATAAAAGATTAATATAGTTTTAGTAGTTTTAATAGACCCTTAATATAATAGATAGTTAGACTGCGGGACTATTAATACTAGTTCTTTTCTTATAGAGCGTTGTGTTGCTAGATATCTAACTCTACCTTCTTATTATATACTAGCTAAGTTAATTATATAAGAAGAGAAGGTGAAGAATTATAAGTAGTAAGATAATTAGAGGGCTATATAATCTAATTTTTATCTATATCTAGCTGGAGTTGAAAATAATATAACTATTTAATACTAATAATATAATCTTAAGTATCTAGATCTATAATAATAAATAGGTAGTTTTAGATAATTCTTCTATTAATTTACAGGTATAAGTAGATATACTAATTAACTAGGGTTTAGATTTAGTTCTAAAAACCTTTAATAGTAATTTTAAAGGGTAAACGCTATATTAATATATATAGAGTTTAGGAGAGTAATCTAGCTATTATAGAATTAAGGAATAGAAAGCCTTAGGTGCTAGTATTAATAAGAGCGTTTAGTTATATACTAACGCCTTTTAAATATAGAATAGTAGAGATTTAAAAATACTTTTCTCTAAATAAATATAATAAATTAATATTTAATAAGTTGTATTTACTTAAGCCTAGAATAGAAAGTTTTCTTGGGTATCTCTATTTCTTACCCGAGAACTATCTAGATAGTACTTATTTACGTCTAGAAATTCTTCTTTCTTAATCTTTTCTTATTTAACCTCTATCTCTTATATTTTAAAAACTATATATTTATTTATAAAGTATTCTAGTTTATTATAATTATAGTAATTACCTAGGGTTATATACCTTTTAAATATAGGAGTCTTAGTAGATTATTAAAGAGTAATTATAGTAGAATAAGATATTAATATTAGAGTAGATTAGGGCGGTATTAGATTGTAGGTTACTTTAGATAAACTCTTAGAAGCCTTCTAGTACTAATCTAAATTTATTTTAGCTGCAACTTATAGGCTAATAGTTTATTCTAGAAGGTTAGAAATACTCCTCCTTTCTATATTATAGGCTGTTAAGTAGGCAACTATAGTATTAAAGAAGCCTTTCTATATAAGCTTAAAGCTAAGGTTTAATATCCTTAAGCTGGGGAGAATCTTATTCTATAGGTAGAAGAACTACTTAAATTAGGATATAGATCCTCTAATAGCTATATTAATAAATCGAGCTTTAAAAGTTAGGAATACTTCTCTCTTATTTATTCTTAGAACCTGAAACGCTTATTATACCTCTATCTCTTTATTACCTATAATAAAATACGATTATAAAAGTAAAATTATTTCTTTAGTATTCTTAAACTAATACTAGTCTAATTTAGCTAGGTATTTTAGCTCTAGATACTCTTTTATAGTACTAGAGGTATATCTTTATACTAATACTATATATATATACTTTCTCTAATAGTAATCTATATTAATCTTAAGTCGGTCTAGAATTAAAACTTACTATTATTTAAATATTAGTTTACTATTATTTATAAGACTTTTAATCTTAGGTATATATTTAGTAAAGTAGGTTTAAACGGGTTTAGGGGTAGTTAAAAAGTTTCTTACTAGAGGAGTTATAAAAGTTTCTTAGTATATTATTAGTTCTAATTCGGTAGTTTATAGAGGTTAATTAGAACTAATAGCTCTCTATTATATTAGATATATAATCTTCTCTTATAAAATTATAATTTATTTCTTAAGGGTTAGTTTACTCTAATTCCCCTCTAAATTAGATAGGTTCTTTACTATAGGCCCTATAGAGAGGGGTCCGCCTATTATAGAGCCCCTTATAATAGGTAATAGTTGTTCTATATACGTAAATAGAAGCTTACTCTTACTACAACTTACGTATATATTAGTTCTAGTATAGAAATCTAAAGGTAAATTATAGTTAGATATTAGCGGTTACCTCTAATTCTAATAGGTTATTAGTAGTCTCCGAGTTTCTACCTAGGCGTACTCTACGCGGCTTTTCTAAAAGTTGTGGTGAGAGGCGAATCTTGTCTCAGGGAGGGAGATGAGGAGCTGAACTGCTTGATTGAAGATGGCCAGCGGGCCATATTTATGTACATGAAAAAGGGGTATATTAGCTGATATCTAGCGTGATATCGTACGTGATATCGTACGTCGATATCTGATACAGCTCGGCAGACTAGCCAAAAATCCCTATAATACACCCCCCCAGCTTTAACTGCGAAGGAGAAGCTGCGTCGAAAAAATGAAGGTAGATACTATACTAAAAGAGGTAAATTGTATAGAGTAACTGGTGGTAGAGCTAAGTACGCTTGCAGAAATATCAATTTAGATTACCCCCTAAGATTCTTGTTGGTAATCGATTTATTTGGCTGATAGAAATTCCTGAGATTCGATTCTGGCTGAAATTAGTAAGGCGAAGGCCTACTACTACTCCATTTCTGATCCGGCGACTAATAGTGCTAATAATTCTGCCTCAGTAGTCGATTTTATAACCGTACACTGAATTGAGGCTTTCTAATCAATCGGCATCCCAAAAAGTTGAAATATATAGCCGTAGGAACTTCGACGAGTATCAGGATTATTGCCGAAAGCTGCATCAGAGGTGCTATAGAATAGTAATTGCTCTGCAGGGTAGCATTAATATGGTGTTTTCTAGGGTTCTACCAGTGTCGCAATAATATTAAATGCGCCCGCGCGACGTTAGGGCGTGTAAAAAATACGATCCAGGCTATATTAGGGAGAGTAGGTTCTAGTTGATGGATTTTAACCTCTTCGGGAGGTATACTTGGATCCGTATATTCCCATACCCTCAGCTAGAAATATGCTGGGATATATTGATATAGGAGAATAAAATAGCCTTAAACGCGATACAGCATGTTAATAGGCTTATAAAGTGCAGAATTTGCACGTAATTCTGATAGCTGAGTGCCCAAAGATCGTTGGTAAACGATAAAGATGATAATATCGCGATATTGCGACACTAAATAAAAAGGAGCGATATCGATCGCAATATATAAATTGAGTTGCAGCTATTTTGGTGCGGTAACCGGGCTCATAACTGTGGTGAGAGGCGAATCTTGTCTTAGGGAGGGAGATGAGGAGCTGAACTGCTTAATTGAAGATAGCCAGCGGGCCATATTTATATACATGAAAAAGGGGTATATCAGCTGATATCTAGCGTGATATCGTACGTGATATCGTACGTCGATATCTAATACAGCTCGGCAGACTACCCAAAAATCCCCATAATAAAAGTAATCCTAATTATAGAAGATAGGAAGTTTTACACTTAAAGGCTTTAGTTAATAGAAGGTTTTTAAGATTCTATCTAGATAACTAAATAATTTAATATAATAGTATATAAGTATTATAATCTAAACTAAATTAGATATATTTTAGACTTAGATATAGTTAAATAAACAATTAATATAATATTATTAAAGAGGCTATTACTAGTAGTATTAAGTTTTTCTATATAATATAATAGTATAGATAAGATAATAGGTCCGAATATAGTATAAATCTACTTAGAGGTATATAGAAGTACGTGGGAGTTTAGGAACCTGAGAATTCTATTAATACTTATAGGCCTTATATAAAAGGATATAGAAAAACTACTAAACTACTTATAAGGGAGTATATAACTATATATAAATAGGAAAAGGGGCGGAGCTAGAAGTAGAATAAGATAAGCGAAAAGCTTTAGGATAGGATTATATATAAAGCTTTTTATTAAACGATTTCTTCGCATCGTTATAGTAGAGTTATATACCCTATTATATAGATACTCTAAATAATAGTAACCTACTTTTAATTATCTAGCTATATAAGATTAGGCTTTATATATAACAGTATAGGTAAGATAATAGGTCCGAATACAGCACGAATCTACTTAGAGGTATATAGAAGTATGTGGGGATTAGGGACCTAAGAATTCTATTAACACCTATAGGCCTTGTACGAAAGGATATAGAAGAACTACTAAGCTACTTATAAGGGAGTATATAACTATATACGGAAGGGAAAAGGGGTAGAACTAGGGGTAAGATAAGATAAGCGAAAAGCTTTAGGATAAGGTTGTATATAAAACTTTTCGTAGAACGATTTCTTTGCATTATTATATTATACGTCTTTTTAAGCCTATAATAACTTTTATAAATCTAATTATATTTATCTAGAAGCTAATCTTATTAAAGTTATATATATTCTTATTATAGATACTATAATATAATTTATAAGCAAGCTATTATATAACAGCCCTTCTAATAGGCTAGGTACAGGGCGGAGTAATAACTAAGAATAATCACGTACTATAAGGTATATTATTCTTATAGGCTTATAATAGAAGTGCGTAAGTAGAGTATGCGAAGGATATTTAAGTTAACTATAAAGAGCTATAAAGATTGGAGTTGTTAGGTTGTTAAATACAATTTAGTTCCCTTATTATTTCTTCCTACTTAGTTACTTAGTTAACTAAGTAACTAAGTATACTTAGTAGGTTAGTTAACTAAGCTACTAAGCGCGTTACATGCCTTATATTAGCTTTATTCTTCTAGTTATATAGAGTCCTAGATCTCAATTAGGTCTAGTATAGAGGTTCCTATAAAAGCGTCCGTAATACTACTTTCCCCCTCTAAGCTCTCGGCCCGAGAGTTTTCCCGTTCTAAACTAGTATATAGTAGGGTTAATATACTATTTTCGCTAAGACTATATATATTTCTAATACTTCCCCTTCGTTGTTTAACTTTAAGTAGATACTATTATACTAATCGTATAAACTGTTTAGGTGAAACAATTATACCTTATTCTTAGTATTCCCGTAAAGGGTTAACTTATAAAGTAGATAAGAAGGAAATACCTAAAAAATTGTATTATTTAGAGTACTTTTATACTAGTATATATTTATTATACGACGCGGATCGCAATACTTAAATTACTCGTATATTACGGTCCTATAATACTAGTTTATTTCTAATTCTTCCTAGTAGTAAAGTAGGATATTAAAGTTGCGAAGCTGGAGGAAGAGATCCGTCTAGCCTAGGAGGAGTTAGAGTAACTTTTTAATAAGGTGGTAGTAGCTTATATAAAGATTTAGCATCTTCGCAAGATTTGTAAACAAGTAAAATATAGGTAGATAGAGGGTTATAAACATGCGTGGGAGTAGCTTAAAGAGGAGGAGAAGGTAGATCGCGAGGCGGGTCTTCTTCCTAAAGTAGAGTCGCCTCCCGCAATACAGCTAATATTATTTAATCCTACTATTCTATCTCTAGATTTTCTTCGCAAATTTGAGTTTTATAATATACCTATAATACTGTAAGGCTAAGGTTTTCTTCTAGTTCTTAGGTATTATTCTATAGGTTCCCGTATTTATCCGTTTCTAACTATTTTATTAGATAGTACTATTTACTATTCTATATTTTATGCCTTATTATTCTCTTAACTTTCTATTCCTAGTCTTCTCCGTACGCGTCTGCGTTGTATACTACTAGTTCAGCATCCTAAGGTGCCTTTTCTATAAGTATAATATAGAAGGTTAGGTGGATTTTTATAGTTATAGGTAATTAGAGTCGATAGTTTATAAATAATATCTATTCTTTAATCTCGTATAGTCCGATTTTAATATAGTCTAGTTTACTACTTAGTTATTTACTTTAAATGTTTCGTCTCAGCAGCTAAACTTTTTCTCCCTTTTTAAAGTAAGGTAGTTATTTATATTTCTTATTATAGTATTTCTTTATAGTATATTATAGGAACTAGAGGTCTTTTTTTAATAAGTCTTACATTTATTAGATAATCTCAACTTATTCCTATACCTATAGTACCTATAATACTATTTTAATTAGAGTATTATAGGTTTTTAGTTTATATCTATAGTTTACTATAAATAGTAATACTCTAGTTATACTATATATAGTACTATTATACGCGAGTTATACTATTAGTAGTAGTACTATCTAATTATTTTATTAGTAGTTAAGGTAGCATCTTAAGTATTATTCTACTATTTAATTTATTCGCTCTATCTACCTATCTATCTATAGGTAAAATACTGTAGATAGTTTATATTTAATTTCTAGTAAGTTTATAATTGTCTGCTAAAACTTTAAGGTAAATTTAGTATCTTAGTCTATAATTATCTTCTAAAGTATTTTATACTATACTATAATCTATTTTAGGAAGATATTTGCGACTTATTCTGCTAATAATACTTTATTATAGGGGATAAAGTAGGTGTACTTTATAAGTCTATCTACAATTATTATAATAGAGTTGTATACTTCTCTCTTAAGATAGTCTTTTAACTTTAGTAGCTTAACGATAAAGTCTATAGTAATTTCCGTCTATAGTCTAGTAGGTATTTCTAGGTTTTATAATAGTCTGTAGGGTATATATCTATTAGGTTTATTTTATTAACAGTCTATATATTCTCGTAACGTATTTTTTACCTATTCTTTTACTTTAAAGAAGTAGAATCCTCTAAGAATTTATTCTAACGTTTTTTTAGTTCTTTAGTATCTGTAGGTAGGGGCTTTATAAAATTGTCTAATAAATTCTTTTCTAATCTTAGCTAGTACATAGATTCGGTTGTAGATATATAATAGCCTATCTACTTATTTTAATTCTTATTCTTAGAGTTCTTCGGGTATTCCGTTTATTACTACTCTAATTAGTATTATCCAGCTTACTTCTTTAATAATAGTCGTTGCTGCGAGTTATAGGTAATTATATACTATACTTCTATCTTATTATTTTCTTAGTAGTATAGCTGTAGTTCCTTTCTCTTACTCGTATCTTAGTAGTCTACTTAGTACGTCTACTCTTTAGTTCTATTTTCCGCTAATATAGATGATCTTAAAGTTAAATATAGCTAGTTCTTATAACTATCTAACCTATCTGGGGGTAAGAGTTTTAGTAGTAAGGAAGGTAGTAAAGTTTTTATAATCATAATAGACTTTAGTTTATTATTTTACTCCTTACAGGTATATATACTATTCTTTAAAGTATACTATAATAGCTAGGAGTTCTTAGTCGTATATATTATAGTTTATCTCTACTAGTATAAGTTTTCGTAAGTAATATACTACTAGATATCATTTCCTATTATAGATTTATATAAGGATTCCAGCTATTCTCATTCCTAATACGTTAGTTTCTATAAAAGCTTTCTTTTCTAGGTTATAGAGTTTTAGTACCGGTTCTTGCTAAAATTGTTTCTTAACTTCTTAGAAGGCTTTTTCTTATTCGTTTCCCAATATAAAGATAACATCTTTCTTTAATAGTTGAGTTAGGGGTGTAGTTATATTATTCTAATCGTTAATAAAGGTTCGACAGAAGTTATAAAATCCTATAAAGGATTAGATATCTTTAACCAACTTTAGGGTTAGCTAGTCTCTAATTACTACTAATTTGTTTAGGTCTATTTATAGTTGTTCTAGTTTAATAATAAATCCTAAGTAGTCTATTTTTATAGTATAGAATTCGTACTTTCTTACTTTAAGGTATAGTTTTACTGCTTATAATGCGCGTAGTACTTGTTCGATATATTTCTTATATTCCTATTTTATTTTTAAATATATAAGAACGTCGTTTAAATATACTATATAGAATTGTTTAAGGTAGGGTTTTAGTACCTTATTAATTCGTTTTTAAAAGGTAGCTGGTGCGTTAGTAAGTCTAAATAATATAACTAGGTATTTAAAAAGTCCCCTTTTTATTCTAAATGCTATTTTCTATTCGTCTCCTTCTTTAATACAGATTTAATAGTATACGTTCTAAATGTCTAATTTTGTAAAGATAGTAGCTTCTCTTAATTAGTTTCTTAAATTATGAATAAGTAGTAAAGGATATCAATCCTTAATTATAATGTTGTTAAGAGTATGATAATCGATATATATTTGTAGGTCGGTTGTTCCTTTCTTATCTACGAAGAGTATAGGGTGTACTACTAGTAAGTTCGATTCTCTAATTATTTCTTTCTTTAGGTATTCGTCTATATATTATTCTAGAGCCTCTATTTCCCTTAGTATTAGACTGTATATTAGTCTATATCTAGGTTCTTTTCCTAGTTATAGTTTAATTTTATAATCATGTTCTCCGTATTTAGATAGATATTATAGTAGTTCTTAAAGTTGTTTTATCAAATATTAGTATTCTTTAGGTACGCTATATAATATATTTCCTATTAGGAATGATTCTTTTACTACTTCTTTTACTATTATAGCGAGTTGTTCCTTAATTAGTTAGCTAGAGTTTTTAAGGATGATTCGTCCCGTTTACTAATTTATCTAAGGGTTTTCTTTTCTTAACTATAAGATTCTTAAGATAATATTATAGTTGGTAATCTCTATAATTTAGAATATTTGTCCTTATTAGGTTGTTCCTAGAATTTTAAACTCTCCTAGTTCTATAGTATATATAACTTTCTTCTAGAAATCTTTCTCTTCTATAGTTTAAATTGTATAAGGTTGTTCTAGTTATATTATAAATATTCCTTTTCTAGCGATATAGTTGCTAGCTATAAAATTCTTTATTACTCTACTGTTAATAAGTATATATACTTTATAGCCGTAGTACCATCCGGGTGTTATAAGGTAGTATTCTTCTATATTCCCGTATAACTAAGTTATTTTAGGCTAGTAGGCTATTACTTCTTTTATAAATATATATTTCGGGCATTTCTGTTCTAAGCATTTATACTATAGCCTTCCTCTAACGTATACTTTAAATAATAGGAGTCTAGATTCAAGTACTATATAGTTTTAGGTTTATTTAGTAACTTCCTATTCTATTATAGCTTCTTACTTTATAGGGTTTCCTAGTACTTCGTCTTTATTTAGTCGTCTTAGCTATATACCTATATTTTCTTTTCTTCTTTAGTAGGCCTTATATTATCGTTTAATACATAATATCTATACTATCTTAAAATGTGTTAGGTGGTGTTGGTTTATATAGAGGTTATTATCTTCTCTAACCTAATAATCCTATTCTTATTTATATCGCGATGCTTTTAGTACCTAGTATTTTACTAGTACTTTACTTTATAAAAAGGCTACTACTTTCTATACTGTATATACAACCTTGTCCTAGTCTATTATATTAAGGTGCTCTTCTACTACCTTTATAGTTTCTATCTATTTTTGGAAGTATAAGAAACGGATTTTCCTAGGGTAGGTATTTTGCTATTCTTTATAGACGTCGACAATATCTTATTCTAGTCTATTTTTATTATAGAACTTTATAGGTAGTTTCTCTTATAGGGTAGCTATAGGAGCTGGGGTTCTCTATTCGTACTCGATTATTCCTTGTTAGTATATAGAATATACTCTAGATACTAGTTTAGGTATTAGTACTCTAGTAGTAGCTTCTTCTATTTATAACGGGGTGTTTATTTCTTTATTCTTATCTAATATTTCCTAAACTTCTTCTAGCTATCTTTTTATATATTCCTATATTACTGTAAATTGTGTTTTCTTCTAAGGCTAATATCCTGTAGCTTCTTTTAGTTATCGGTACATTTAATACTTGTCTTTATTATAGAAGGACTAATATAAGGTTCCGTATTCTATAGTTGCGGCTAGTTTTTCTTTACCTGCTTCTTGCGGTTTATCTTCTATAGGCCGGTTTCTTCTTTCTTTCTTTTTACTTCGACATTCCTTTACTATATATTCTAATTTCTAATAGTTGTAGCACTTAATATCTTTCTTTTAAGTCTTCTTTTCCTAAGTCGCCTGTAGTTTAGGCTTCTTTTCTCTAGTAGCGCTTAGATCTATAGATCCGCCCGCGTCAGCAGCCTTTATTAAGAAGCGTACCCTTTAGTAGTACGCTTATCTTTCCTTATTTTTAAACTGGTATAGTTCGTCGTTAATTCTCTTTACTAGTTAAAAGTATAATACTAGGTCCCGCGGTTACTCTATATATATTATTACTCTTTTTATTTCTATTTTTAATCCTCTACAGAACTTTACTATTATATTATAGTTGTCCTATACAACTTTATTCGAGAGCTGTTAAAAGCTTAATATATATAAGGTAATAGATCCTAGTTAAACTAGATTATAGAGTCTATCTTCTACTACTTATACTTCGTCGATATCCCTGAATACTAGTTTAAGTTTCTATTAGAAGTATACTAGGCTTATAAATATTGCCTTAGTTTTACTCTTCTAGTATTCCTCTACGTAGTTCTTAAAATCTATTAGAAAGGACTAGAACTAGTTAAGTAGTTTGCCTGTTAAGTATACTCCTATAAATAGTACTTTCTTATTCTTATACTAAATAATATCGAGGTTAGCGTTAATATAGATCTTTACTACTACTAGGAATCTTTTAAGCTTAAACCTAGTTCTGTTAAATTTATTAAGTAGTACTAGTTTAATTCGTTATTAGTAATACGTTATTAGTAGTACTCTTTCGACTTATTTAAGTTTTTAGATAATTCTCGTAAGCCCTATCCTTTATTTACTATTAACTATTCTTTGTATTCCTTTAAGACTTTTAAGAAGGCTATCCTAAGTCTCCTTTAAGCTTCTTATCTATTTGTCTACTAGAACTAATTATTCCTATTATTATACTAATTCGTTCTATATTCTTATAAATATAGTTATTATACCTGCCTCCGAAGAGGTAGTTTTACTAGCTAATCCCAATATTCTACTTGCGTGAGTTTCCTACGTTACTTACTAAAGGTATCTCTTTCCTTATAACTAGGGTAGTCTAACTAGTCTTACTTCTTCTAGCTTTACGAGGGTAGTTAAAGTATAACAGCCTTTTTAATAGGCCAGGTACAGGGCGGAGTAATAACTAAGAATAATTACGTGCTGTAAGGTATATTATTCTTATAAGCTTATAATAGAAGTATATAAGTAGAGTGTGCGAAGGATATTTAAGTTAACTATAAAGAGCTATAAAGATTAGAGTTGTTAGGTTGTTAAATACAATTTAGTTCCCTTATTATTTCTTCCTACTCAGTTACTTAGTTAACTAAGTAACTGAGTGCACTTAGTAGGTTAGTTAACTAAGCTATTAAGCGCGTTATATACCTTATATTAGTCTTATTCTTCTAGCTATACAGAGTCCTAGATCTTAATTAGGTCTAGTATAGGGGTTCCTATAAGGGCGTCCGTAATATATTAGTATAAGTAAGTTATTACCCTACTAAACTTTTAATAGCCTACCTAGATTAATATATAGCTTAATATAGTAACGTATAATTAACTAATAAAGAATTATAAATTATCCTTATAATTCTAGCTATTAATTAAGGTTAAGTTTTAACCGAGAATAGCGCTATAATAACTTTTTACTACTCTTAAAGTACTCTCTACTTTTAATATGCTAGAATAGCTACGCGACGTAATTATAAGCTAAATTTAAAGAAGCTTATAAAGATTAAAGAGAAGGTACTTATTAGCTATATCCTTAATTAGGATTTATAAGGATTTCCGCCTATAATTAACAGTATATAAGCTATAGCGAATAGACTATTAGCTAAGCGTAATACTAGCTAGATTAGTATCTACTAGCCTTAAAACTTTATATAGCGTACTAAACGCCTTAGAACCTAATTTAACCGTTCTTATAATTAGTAGTAAGCTCTATATAAAGATCTAATAATTATAGGCACGTGGTTCTAGTTTCTATAGAATATAAAGGGGAAGTACGGAATTTAAGATAAAGATACCTATTATAACAGCGTAGGTAAGATAATAGGTCCGAATATGGTACGAATCTACTTAGAGGTATATAGGAGTACGTAGGGGTTTAGGGACCTAGGAATTCTATTAACACCTATAGGCCTTATACAAAAGGATATAGAAGAACTACTAAGTTACTTATAAGGGAGTGTGTAACTATATACGGATGGGAAAAGGGGCGGAGCTGGGGGTAGGATAAGATAAGCGAAAAGCTTTAGGATAAGGTTGCATATAAAGCTTTTCATAGAACAATTTCTTCGCATTATTATACCTATAATTTTAATAAGACAGGCTTTATTATAGGCTAAATATCAGCTTAGCTAGTTATTATAGGGTTAGAGAATTGTTGTATAAAGGCTATCTAACCGAGTAATTATAAATAGACTATAATAATCTTAGTAATTAATATAATTAGCTAAGTAATCCTACTACTTAGTATTTTTAAAGGCGTCTACTACCTATCTTATTAGTATAAGAGTAATAATATACTGGGCGATTAGGTGATTATAACTAGTAATAATAGCTAGACAAATAATAAGATTAGTATTATCTAGCTTAAGTACTTTAACCAGTATATAAAGAGCTGTACGATAGACACCTATTAATTACTAGTTATTAACAGCTATAATAGCTACGTTTTACTTAAGTTTTAAGAGATTTATAAGAAGGAGAAGATTATCTATCTCTATATACCGCTATATTTATTATACCTACTATAACTATTTAATATAGGCTGCTTCTCGCTATTAAAGCGCGCGTATAGTACTTAGATCTTAGCCCTAGAATATAATTATATTAACTATATTAATAAAACTATCTTTCTTCTAGCCTTTAAAATAGCCTATAATTAATTAATTATAGAAGCTAATATCTATATAAGCTTTTAAGGTGCTAGAATAGTACTATATAATTTAGAGGCGGTACTATTAAAGCTTAATATTAAGCTACGTATGCTAATACTACCTATACTAGAAACTACCCTCTAAGAAGCTAAAATACCTAGTAATACGTATAAACTAGAGGTTTAATTAATAATAATTTATAGGAGGATTTAGTAATATTAAAACTTATTACCTATATTAATTATTACAGCCTTTAGTTAGCTTTAAAAGGGTGCTATAATAATAACGCATTCGATTGTACTGATAGCTAATTAAATTAAGAGCCTTAAATAAGTAAATAAGGTAGTAATAAAGCGAAAATAATAGAAAAGAAAGTAATTATAGAAGTAGAGGATTCTAATAATAGCTGTAGATAAGGATATAATTAATTAAAATAACGTTAAGGGGTAGATTAATAAGAAGATTTATAATTAGAATATTTAGCTATAAAGGAATAACTAGCCTTAATAGAGTTATAGGCGTAATAAACAGCCTAGCTATAATACTTAAACGTACTAAATTAATAGCGCAGGTATTAAATAATCTAATAGACTATTACTTCTTATAGTATATATATACGTAATTAATAATTATCGTAATTAAGTTGTTTAAATCTTAGTAGGGTAATAGCTCGCTTATACTAATAGCTTGCTTATAAACTATATTACTAGGCTTTATATCTTACTAATTCTTAATTAGTTAGATTTATAATATCTACTTTAGTATCTACTACTTTAGTATTACTATCTATTCTATAGAAATCTCTAAACTACTTCTTAATTAGCTTTTTAGTATCTAGTTAAAGAACTAGCTTCTTATTAACGTCTTAGTCTATATATTTCTAGAGTTAGTTCCAGTCTATACTATTCTTCTACAAAAATAGCTACTATATCTAGTACTTTAGTTTATTAAGAATAACCGTAATTTTAGTAATAAGTAGGTCTAATTCTATTATTTTTTTTAATATACTATATCGCGTTAATCTATTAAAATCTCTACTATAACTAGTTCTAAGCTCTTTAGCTTTTTAACTAGCCTAGTAATATTAAAGTAACTAAGGTTTTAATAAATAAGATATAATTAACTAATTAAGCCTATATTAATTAGCTCTAGTCTATTTATATAGAATATAGTAGTAGTTAAAGAGCTTCTGGGCTTATAACTATTAGAGCTAGCTAGTTCTAATAAAAGTTAAAAAACTAGGTCTATTAACTAGAAATATAAGATATACTATATATATATCTCTAGACCTACTA
This sequence comes from Lojkania enalia, assembly GCA_010094045.1. Taxonomy (NCBI): domain Eukaryota; kingdom Fungi; phylum Ascomycota; class Dothideomycetes; order Pleosporales; genus Lojkania; species Lojkania enalia. The sequence continues at coordinate 52,550 of ML986770.1, forward strand.
AAAGGCTAACTATAAATAGCTTAGCTATAATAAATACTAAGAAATTTTAGTTTATTTAATAGGGTAGCTTACTTAATAGTACTTTATATTAGCTAGTAATTATATTAAATATAAATTAATAGATAGAGTTTTAAATAATACTATTTAGACTTTAAACTATATAAGAGTTATAAAGTAGTTACTTTAAAATCTTTTTTTATATTAGGTTTAGATAGTTTATAATTTTTAATAACTATTTAAATAGCCTACTAGTAGATAGTAGTACTAGTAGATTATAAGTATTAAGTTAGATATTAGTTAATAGTAAAGACTAGCTATTTATTTTTATAGTTTAGGTTTATATAATACTTATATATCTATAACTATCTTAGAATTAGCTAGTACTTTTCTAGTATAATTATATAGAGATATACTATCTTTAAATAGTTTAGGTGTTAGAGGGTTAGAGTAATTAAGTAGAAAATAGTCCTTCTATAAAAGACTTCTCTATTAAAGCTAGTTAAGTATAAGTTATATAAGAGTTATATTTTTTAGAATTTTAAAGTACGTACGAAGTCTTTATAAATATAACTATAACTAGTAGCTCTAGTATTAATAAAAATATTAATATTTTACTAGACTAGGTCTTAATAGATTAAGAAAGGAGTTAAGATCTAGTAGTTTTATAACTATTTCTATAGAGGCTAGTTCTATAAGTATATAGAGATTTAGTATAAGTATAGTTCTAAAAGGCGACTTACTTTTAAAATAGACTTTTTAGTAACGTTCTAGACGGTAAAACTAATAGTATTCTAATTAATAAAGCTAGCTATATTTAGGAGTAAGAGTAACGGTCTTATTTATAAAATAATAAGTATATTAAGAATCGGTTAAAGGATTAGTTAAAGGATTAAAAGTAGAACCTATAGGATATAGTAGAGCTCTAAGACCCTTAATAGATTAATAGTAGAGGGGTACTATATTCTAGCAAAATATATCCTTTACTACTATACTTATAATAGTATTCTTTACGACAGCACTTCTTTTATTTATTAGAGCCTATAAGTATATAGCTAGAAGTATTAAATTTTATAGTATTCGGGTTCTTCTAGTAAATAGTATAATACTTTAGTTGTTTATAGTAGTTGCTAGGTAGATAATATAGGTTAGTATTATATAGGGAAATTAGGTTAATATAGTCGTTTAGGGTGCTAAGTATTATAATACCTATTATAGTATAGTAGAGTTTATTAGAAAGAAAATATTAGAAATATATAATTTATTTAATCTTATTTAGTTTAGTATCTATAATTAGGCGTTAGAATTTAGTAAAGTAAGTAGAGAACCTACTTCAGTCTTATTTTAAAGTTTCTAGCTTACTCTATATTATAGTCTTCTTATTCTAGTCGCTATAGGTGAATTCTAAAAAAGTGACTAAACTATCTATAGAGTTAATACCCTTATCTATTAATAGGTTAACTAATATTACTAGATCTTATTCTAGACGGGAATATATATAAAAGGTAGATACGTTTAGTTAAGTATTAGTTAGCGTTTTCTTCTAGTTTATAGTAGAGCTTTTTAATAAAGTATAAAAGCTCTAAACATTTACTAGAAAATATTAAAAGGTTAGATAAATAGTTAGAATAGAAATATAGATTATATATTATTTTAGGTAGATTAGAAGTTAATATAGATATCTATTTAGAAGCTAGAATTGTAGACTAAGTTAGGTTAAAGGTAGATAATAGTTCTATTACTATTTAATATACTAGTAGCTAGTAGAGGAATAGCTATTTAATAGCTACTAAATTCTCTTTAAATTACTTTAAGGTCTAACTTATAGCAGTTGTAATAGTATAGGTAAGATAATAGGTTTAAATACAGTACGAATCTACTTAGAGGTATATAAGAGTACGTAGGGGTTCAGGAACCTAAGAATTCTATTAACACCTATAAGCCTTGTACGAAAGAATATAGAAGAACTACTAAGCTATTTATAAGGGAGTATATAACTATATATGGAAGGGAAAAGAGGTAGAACTAGGGGTAGGATAAGATAAGCGAAAAGTTTTAGGATAAGGTTGTATATAAAGCTTTTTATAGAACGATTTCTTTATATTATTATACTACCCCCCTCCTTATAGGCTAATAGTCCCTATCTGCGCTGGTTTAGGAGGGAATTAGAGCTATTATAGATAGGTTCTAGTATAAAGAAATTTCTTTGAGGAGGTATTTACCGGTAAGGGCTAATATATGCGGTTACCTATAGAGATGCGTTTATTAACGTAATATTAAGTAAGGTTTTTATAGTAAGTATAATTGATCTATATATTAGCTGGTAATTACTATTATAACGGTTTATTAATATTACAATTTCGTCGCGTATAGTAATAAGCGTTTACTAGCCTTAGTATATTATTAGATTGCTGTTAACTGAGTTTTCTTAACTAAATAATAACTTCTACTCTGTACGTATTATTATACGTCTCTAGTACTATTAATTATTAAAGTATTATTAATACCTTATAGAAAAAAATTAATTAATATACTACTCCGCCCGCCTCCTAGAGCCTTTTTAGAAGCCTTCTAGGTTATCTACCTTTAGGCTATATATATACTCGCCCGCGGACAGCGCGTAATATTTACCTTTTAGTTTCTAAGATTAAAAAAATGTAAGTATTATACCTTATAAAATAAAAAGTATAACCCCGTACGAATCGTATCTAATACTAGTAAAATACTTACTACTAATATATTTATAGATCCTCTCCTACTATAAAGAGAAGTTTCTAGTCCTCTAGGGCTATCTTAAACTGTAAGTAGCAGCCTAATATATAGAGGATAAGAAGAATAAAAAGGTAGCCTTTAAGGCTATTTTAAAGTCTACTTATAGTCTAGTACTTATAGCCTAGGTTGTAAAGAGTTAGGAAGATAGCCTTCTTATAGCTAGTATTTAGGTAGCTTTATTCTACTAGAGTACTAAGTTACTCTATTAGGTTTCGGCTTTAAAGGCTTTAATATCTAGCCTTTAAGCTAATATTATAGTACTCTCAGGCGGCTAAGAATAAGATAGAAGAGGTTTAAGAGGAGTCCGGAGGGAAGAAAGGGGAAGGAGAGTAGAGGAGGAGAGGACTAGAGAGGTATCCGACAGCCTACTATTAGACCCTCTAGATTCTATAGAGGAGTAATTTTAGGCCTATAATTTAGTTTTCTAATCTACTACTTAACTCTTATATATTATTATCTACTAGATAATCTATATT
>ML986771.1:0-39779 GCA_010094045.1 Lojkania enalia
TATAGGTGTTAATAGAATTCCTAGGTTCCTAAACTTCTACGTACTCCTATATACCTCTAAGTAGATTTGTGCCGCATTTAGACCTATTATCTTACCTATACTGTTACAGATAAATCGGTATATATAAGTATAAGAATAAGAAGATCTATTAGAATTTAAACTAGTAGTAGATACTTAGATACGAGACCCGAAAGGTTATCTTCTATACTACCTCTAATAGCCTAACAGCTAGAAAAGGCGCCTTTAAACTAATAACCGCTAATAGATAAACCTTTAAGTAAAATATCTAGCGAAATTAGGAATTTAAGATTATACCGCCTAGTATAAGTAGAAATATTTATAAGATAGTAATATCTTTTCTATTAACCTATTTATTTAGAGCTCTTTAGCGTTATAGGCGTAATTATTAGCAAGCACCTTTACTATAACAACTTAAATAGTAAAAGGCGTAAAGTATATACCCCTTTTTTAGCTAGCGCTTCTATCGCCTTTACCTACTAGTATTACCTACTGCTTTTACCTGCCTCTATCGCTATAAATAGATAAATAACCTCTCTCTATCTAAAATTTAACCTTTACTTCTTACTACCTTTAAATTAAACGCCGAGACCCTATATTATTTTAAGCTATATAACTAGGGTTATTATAATTATATAACCCTTCTAATAGTATCCTCTATAATAAATAAGACTACTTAAGTAGAAAATATAACTAGTCCCTAAATCGACTAAAACGTTCTTATACCCGCTAATAAGAATAAAACTACTATATCTAAACTAGCAACTGAAAGTTATCTAGGTAATAATATAGATAGTAAGAAGACTATTCTAAAAATATAAGTTATACTTAACTAGCCCGAGTTATTCCTAGCACCGGATATTCTAGAAGCATACTTATATACTATTCCTATAATAGTTAGTAGGATAGGATAGACTAGACTTAATAAAGATACTATTAAAGAAGAATAGATTACGCGATATAAGGAGTATAATACCCTAGTAGAAGCCTATAGAGAACTGAGAAAATACGCTATCTAATACGATGTTATTAGTAGGATAGCGGTAGAAAAATTATTAAACCTATCCGCTGAAAATAATATACTTAAAGTAAAAGACTATACTTTTCTAGATAAGAATATAATAGTAGTTATATTAGATATAGTTAGTTTTATACTAGTAGCGTTGGTATAAGTAGTTTAAGTAGAAGAGCGAAAGTTTAAACTTCTAGATATTAGTCTTATATAGCAATTAAAAGATAAGGACTTAATCTCTATATTTACTACCTAGGATTATAACATAAATTAAGTATTATACCTAATTTAAAATTTTCTAAATAAAGTTTAGTCTTTAGTTCTTAAACTTTCTACTAAAGTAACCGAAGCGTAGTAATAAAAATCTATCTTTAATATCTCCGACGACTGTATATATTAGGTTAAGGCTATACTAAGAGGACTCTAACTAGCCAACGTTTTAACAGCATATAAGAAACGTATAGAACTACTAAAAAATCGTAAAAATATAGTAGAAATTGCTAATCCTAGAGAATTCCCCGGTATTATTTTAAGGCTCCCTACAGCCCTAACAACCCTAAAATATACTGCTACTACACCCGTAGATTTTTCTATAGTAGAATTATCGCGAAACCTACTTTCTACTAAAACTAAGATTCCTACTAAAATTTCTTCTATAGTATAAAACTATCCAAAAATAAGGATAATACAGAATTTTACCAATCCTAAAAAACCTAAGAAATAATCGTATAATACTGTAAGAGTATGTAGTAATACCTACTAATATACTAGTAGTAAATTTAGAAAATATATTATCCTATATAGGAACACTATAATAATTAAAAAATGGAAAAGCTAGATATTATTTCTTATATTCGCTCACGCATTACTACTTATTATACAACTTAATATACCCTTAAACTATAATAGCAACCTCCTTAAAAAATATAGAACGCTATATAGTATTAGATAGATAGTCTACGCCTTAATAGACGTTAATTAGTATTCTAAGTATAAGAAAAATAACTAGTCTAAACCCCTTAAATATCTCTACCCCTAGAGGACTATTATTTATACTCTTTACGCTAGCTGGATAGTCGATTAGAATAGAAATATTTGCAACTTATAAAGTATTACTATTAACTACTTAGGTTAAAATTAGAAATTTAATAATATTAACAGTATCACGCTTAAAGGATTCTAATAGTAGAAAGGAAAATGCTAGCGGAAACTATTACCGTTTTAAACTATAGAAGAAGTATAGAAAGGTTTAAGGTTATTTATAAAGAAGAAAGGATCTACTACACTTTTATTTAGTAATATTCTAGTCGACTCTATATAACTAGCAGCCGATCTAGATAGCTGCGAAGATAATAAGATAATCCCCTACGATCTAGTAATATTAGCTTTACTCTTACTACCGGATAAGAATATACTAATAAAGCTAAATACTTAAAAACCAATTTACTAGAACTATAGATTAAATAAGTATACTAAGCCCTTAATATAAAAAGGAAAAGATATCCTTATAGTATTCTATTATAAACATTTTCTTTTATATTTCCCCTCTATTATAATAAAATATAAGAAATTAAAAGGAGCTATAAAAGCTATTATTAACTTAGTTATCTATATATAAAAGAATAGGTACCTAGTAGACTTTAATATTAAAACTAATTACTTATTACTATTAGATATTACCGACTATTATAAAAGAGTTCTACTTAACAGTCTTTTCCGCGATCTAGGTAAATAGAACTCTAAAGTCTCCTAATCTATTAACTATATATTTCTAGTAAAACTTACTACTATAAATAAAAATTATAATCTAAATAAATTTGATATTAATATACTTAATAGTATCTTTATAGTAGATATTCTAGTATAAAAGTTTAGAGAAATCCTATTAGTAAACTTCTACTATAATATAATTAAAAACCTAGCTGCTACTACTCGCCTAACCTTTATTAGTACGGATATTATTAATATCAGACGATACGCTAACCTAAGTATAGCTATAGTAGAGATTACCTACTAACAATTCCTTACTTTTACTAACTATAAGCTATAAGTCTATCTTTAGTTTAAATATAACCTAGAACTATTCTATAGTACTATCTAAAAAGTACTAGTACTAATATCTAGCAATAAAATTTTAGTACGAAAAGACGATATATATAATATATAGGATACCGCCTATAACTTCCCTCTCAGTATCCTATAAGAGATAAAAGAAGGCTATACTATTCTAAATATCGAAAATTTTAACAAATTTACGCTCTTTACAATTAACCTAACAGCCTTCTATACTAAATACTTTAGCTTGTTTAAGCCCCAACTTAGAGAAATAAGTCTAAAAATAGAAGTTATTAGAATCTTACTTAGACTTCACTCCTGCAAGGACGCCGAGCGATACTATATTATATAGTAGCTAGAATAGGTATAATAAAACCTATAGATATACTACTAGAAGAATCTAACTAAAGAAATAGTATTTACTATTAGCGCCGTTCTTACCCTTAAAATATAGGGCTATTTATAAAACCCTGAGCTCTAAAGATATTAACTTAATTTATAAAACTTTTAAGAAGTAGGAAATATAAATAACTAGACTATTAATAATAGGAAATTTATCCCGCTTATATTAAGTAGAATAGTATATCCCCGCGCTATTCTTCTAATAAGACTAGTTGATAATACGAACGCTGTAGACCCGAATACTATTATTACCGTAAATATCCTAATCGATAATATATGTTTTACTTAGCGTAAACTTTAGATCTTAAATTACCAGAATATTAGCTCTAATACGTCTTTCTATAACTAGATTTATTACGACGATATACGTAAAATTTGGAACTTTATTAATACTAGTAGTATACCTAATAATAATAGTCAACCCGCTCCTATATATAATTATACCTTATAAAAAAGGAAGCCTATTATAATATTAAATAAGTTAGTAAAGAAAATAAAAAAGGTGGAAAGCGGGTAATAGATAGGGGAAGAACCTACTAAACTATTATCTAAAGGCTCGAACTTAGATAAAGATATAAATTCTAATAAAGATAAGTCCGATAGTAATATAGATAAGTTTAAAGAGCTCTATAATAGTTCTTACTAAACTTCCTACTACTACCGCCGACGAAACTAGACGAGAAAGGGAGGGCCGGTGGAAATGGTACGGAACCTGCCGCTAGCTAGCGGGCTTGGCAGTAATACTATATAGGGTAGCTTAAGTGCTAGAGAAGAAGAACAATAATATAATACTTCTTTAATCTATATCTTCGTGCTAAACTATATTAAAACCTATCTAAGCCTAAATATCTAAAATTTGTACTATAACTAGATATATACTATATAAGTACTATACTACTAGTCTAACTCTTCTAATAATTTAACTATAAAATCTTCGCTATATTAATAGTTAATATTATAAAGCTCTAGTATTAAAGGTATATACTAGCCCTATTATTAAAGTACCTAAAGAATCCTATAACTTATTATCTATCTTCTTATATAAGAATATAGATAAGCTGCTTAAATAATAATTATATAATTATAAGATTAAACTAGAAAATAGTAAGTAAACTAGCTTTAATCTACTTTATAAAATGTTCTAGAATAAGTTAAAGGTATTAAAGAAATACCTTAATAAGAACTTATCTAAAGGATTTATTAGAGTAAGCTTATTACTAGTAGTTATATCTATAATCTTTATAAAGAAACTTAAAAGTAGTTTCTAATTCTATATAGACTATAGAATCCTAAATACTATTACTATTAAGAACTAATACCCGATTCTACTAATTTAAGAAATATTAACTTAATTTAGTAAGATTAAATGCTATATAAAACTCGATATTATTACTATATTTAATAAACTAAAAATTGTTAAGAGAGATAAATAGAAAACTATCTTTTATATATATTATAGGCTGTTTAAATACTTAGTAATAATTTTTAGTTTAGTTAATACTCTAAATATATTCTAGTACTTTATAAATAATATACTATAACTATATCTTAATATATTCTATACTACTTATATTAATAATATTCTAATATTTAGTAAGAATCTAAAGAATTATAAGTAGTATATTTAGCTAGTTTTTAAAGTTTTAGGAGCGAATAATTTACAACTTAATATAGATAAGTATAAGTTCTATAAGTTAGAAGTAATCTATCTAAAATATATAATTACTATAGAAAGAATCTATATAAATCTAAAAAAGGTAGAAATAATTATTAACTAAGAATATTCTAAAAATATAAAAGATATTTAAACTTTTATAAGTTTCGCGAACTTCTACTAATAATTTATTAGCAACTTTTTATAAAAAGTCTCCCCCTTAATAGCCCTAACTAAGAAAAACACTCGATTTAACTAGAATAATAGCTGTTAATATTCTTTTAACTATCTAAAGAATACTTTTATCTCTATACTAATTTTCTAATACTTTAACCCTAAGCTACTAATAGTAGTAGAAGCTAATATATCTAACTTTATAACAGCTAGTATATTATCTTAAAAAGGTGCTAATAGTAAATTAAGATTTATTACCTACTTCTCTAAATATATAAACTCTATTAAAGGTAACTATAAAATATATAATAAGAAGCTACTTACGATTATCTAATATTTTAAGTAATAGAGGCCTAAATTAGAAGGTATAGTATTTTTTATAGAAGTACTAAATAATTATAAGAACTTATAATATTTTATAATAATAAAGTAGCTAAACTACTAATAGGTTTATTAGTTAGAATATCTATTAAAGTTTAACTTTAGTATTATATACTAACCTAGAAAATTTAGAGAGAAGTCTAATACCTTAATTTAAAGGTTATAAGATAAGCTTATATAAGAAGAGGCCTATAAAAGTTACTAATAAATATTACTTCGTTTTAAACTATTCTAATAGATAGAAGTAGGCTAATCGATTATAGAAATTATTAATAAAGAATATCTAAATAATAATCTAATCTAAGATACTTTAAAGTTATTAAAAGAAAGAACTTATTAATCTAAACTTCTAATTCTAGCTAACTATAAAGAGTATAATAATTAACTATACTACTAAAATTAACTTATAGTACTAGACTATAATAAGTTAAAGCTTAAGCTATTATAAACTATCTATAATTTACTATCTAGTAGATACTCTAGTTAAGAAAAGATCTTAGAACTACTCTAGTATAAGTACTATTAGTTAAGAATATTCAATTTAATATAATAATATATAAACTATTATTATATATATTAAAGAAGTAAAACTTTTAGAAAGAAGTATTATAGATTACTAAAACTATTATCTATACCTAAACGAAGATTTTAAAATATTTTTATAAACTTTATAACTAATCTACTAGAATTAAAAGGTTGTATAAATATTATAGTAGTAGTTAATAAGCTTAGTAAGTATAGATATCTAATATTTTATATAAGAATTAAAGCTTCTAATATTATTTAACTATTTTATTACTATATATAGGTTTACTATAGACTATTATATACTATTATATCTAACTATAGAATATAGTTTATTTCTACTTTTTACTTAAAGCTTTATAGATAACTATAAATTAATATATATATATTAACTAGCTTCTATCTAAAAACTAATAGCTAAATAGAGAATACTAATATAGTATTATAAATACTTATATATAGTTAGTTAATCGTACTTTAGATAGTTATCTCTATTATTATATACTATATATAAATATTAAGATATTACGTAAAGAATAGAAATATCTATATTATATAGGTTTTTATAGAAGTTAGGTTTATACTAATATATAGGTTAGCTAGGTTAGCGAAAGCTCCCTCTATCGTAGTTATAATAAGTTAGTTATATTCTAGCTAATAGCTAATAGCTATTACTAGCAACTAGTTTAGGTATTATAATAAAAGTAGTATAGGTGTAGAGGTATCGTAGTATTACTATAATAGTACTCTTCTCTTATTTATAAGCTTCTATAAGTTAGGCCTTTATATTATATTCGGGTTATTTATAATTAAATAGTAGTTATTAATACTAGTATTAGTTAAAGTCGTAGGTATATTAGTATAATTAGTTGTTATTATATAATAGTATTATACTAGAGATTAGACTAGGTTATATATATATTAGTATAACTAGTAGTTAATAATAATACTATATTAGATATTAGGTTAGTTTAGTTTATATAGTAGTATTATACTAGAAATTAGGTCGGTTTAGTTTATATAGTAGTACTATATTAGAGATTAAGTCGGTTCGGTTTATATAGTAGTACTATACTAAGGATTAGTAGTAGTATTATTACTAGTATTATATTAGTATAGTATTATTATAAGCGTCTAGAAATATACTTAGATTAGACTCTAATACCTAATTAAGAATCTAGACGTAATATTATATTCGGGTCTTATTTATTTAGGTTTCTAATATAGTAATCTTCTATAGCAGTTATCTTAGTAAAGTTACTAGCCGGGTACTATTCTAGGTTATAATAGCTAGTCTACTTAACTAGGTATTTATGCCGGTATTTCTATTAGTTATAGTAGATGTCTTTTATTCGCTTAATAAGGTATTCTAGTTCTCTATTAATTTTAATAGGTTTAGAGTTATATACTTATTAACTAGACAAATAGTTAGATAACTTAGGTACTAGCTATAATAGTAATATATAGAATATAGAATGTATTTTAACTAATTTAGGTAGCTTTAGTCTATAAATATACGAGGATACCTTTATAATAATCTTATAGGGGCCTATATTCTTCTAGTTAAGCTTTTTTAACAGTCTTTATATACGTATATTCCTAGTATCTAGCTAGACTAGATTACTAATCTAGTAGTTGGGGGCTAGTATATACTTATAGTTAGCGTACTCTTATTAGAATACTTATATCTAGATAAGTTCTTCTCTAATATATTCTATAATATTCTTTATCTTATTAACTAGTCTATTAGCTTTCTAAACTATTAGAGACTATTTTAGTAGTTAATAGATTCTTATAAGCGGCTTAAAGCTTATTTAAGGGTGCTAGCTAAAATAGGCTAGAAATAGAGAAACTTTTATTAATTTAGACACTATATTATTTACTTTAAACTATACTATTAGCAGCTATTTAACCTAATTATCTTATTTATAGCTAGTATAGTTTTAGAGAACTTATTCTATTACTATATTAGTATTTTCTAGGCTGGTAGATGGGTATAGGTTGGGTTGGGGTTAGGGTCTTACGTAAGTGGGGTAGGGTTAAGGTTAGGGTCTTACTAATCAGCCTAGGATATAGGTAGGGTTAGGGTAGCTGCTTAGTAATGGGGTATAGGTTAAGGTAGGGTCGCACGGACTGGGTTTCCTTAGGGTCTAACTAATTAGTATACTTTAGAAAGTAGCTTAGTAAGAGTATATATAGTACAATATTCTAGGGCTTTATTACAGCTATTTATTATAGATTGGGCTAATCTCGCTTTATTAGATTCTAGGGCAGTACGCCGTAGTACGTCGCAGACTGTAGCAGTACGCTCCTCAACTATCAATCTTATATAGCTCAATCTGACACGACAATATATTTATAACAGTAATTTATTATATAAACCGTAGAGGTTTGCGAATTTCTCGACGAACATACTTTCGCGGCAGCTCCTTATTAGTAGTAGTACTAGGATCGATATTCTCCTAGTCAATCTCCTGGTCAATCTCTGGTTCTTCGTTATATACCTGGGCTGGAAGTTTAAAGAGATCCGTAACCTTATCAGCGCTATAAAGAGGGCTTAGCTCGCTAGTATCCTGGGCCTCTATAGCCCAGCATACCTCTTTAGTACGATAGTCCTCTCCGCTTATTATATATTTCAGAAATATAATATCCCGGATTCTCTACGCAGTAAGGTAATATCTCCTATCCCCGATTATATCCCTAGCAGTATTAAAAACCCGCTCAACACCAACTCCTACAATCTGTATTGGGAGAATATCCCTTACAACCTGAGCAAGCCGCGGATACTGATATTCATTTACTCTCCACCAGCCTAATACATCAAAGTTACGACCTCGAATAGGAGGTGTACTTAGATAGCTTTCTCCTTCTCGATAAGTTGGTCCTTTCTCTTCTTCCTCTGACTCTCCCTCTCCCTCTCCCTCTCCCTCTCCTACGTTACTTAGATCCTGGCCTAGGAAACTTAAGGAGCTGCTTGAGGATGAACGTTGTAGAGATGGTTTACGAAACCACTTATTACTTTGTACCCGTCGAGGTCGGGGTATTATGGATGAGGTATGGCCTGGTATATCCTTATTATAGCGATTAAGATATTCAAGGAATTGTTGGCGATAGATTTCTCTATACTAAGGGTCCTAAGTCTTATCCTATAGTTATAGTTAGAAGCTAATGTGATAAATAGCTGTGATAAAAGTACCTCGTATGCTGTAAGCTTCTAGGATGGATCCAAGATTGTTGCACAGTTAAATAAGTAACTACACTTTACGTCTGTTTTTAAGTAGTATTTACTTAATTTAGATCGACCCTTCTCTGCTGCAGCTCTTACTACTGTTGGCCAATCTGAGTTACTCTCTGCATCTTCAGCTAGATCCCTATTTATATTATCCAGGAAATTGAAAAGCCTATTATACATTTGCCAAATATACTGGATCTGAGGCTTTATATTCTCGCTAAACGCTTCGGTTGCCCTTTTAAAATTGCCGAGCAGGTCTACAATTAGTATTAAGTGGTACTATTTAGTAGCAGATAGTCGAAGTTGCTGGAGATTATGGAAATCTACCTCAGCGTCCTTATTGTTACCAGATCTCCGAGCAGGGATCTTTAAGTTAATTTTATATTAAAGCCAGTCGTTAATATATTACTTAAGGCCTACTGCTCGGTTATATATATTAAATGTCGAATTCCATCGAGTTGGGATATCTCTTATTACAGACAGCCGGTGCTTAGGTGGTAGGGAGCCCTGTAAAGCAATAAAACACTTATAGCGCTGTAGCGATCGATCGATTGCTTTATAAATAGCTCGAATCTAACTAGGAATTAGTATATAATAACTGTAATAACTAACTGTGATAAAAAGCTATACCTTATAAAGAGAATTTAGGACAGAAACCTATATCCGGATCTCATTCATATCGCGTCGCCGTAAAGTTCCTCTATCTTCTATCTCTTCGGGGGGTGCGAGCTTAAGATAGTAAATAATTTTCTAAACAATAAGATTGATAATATAAGTAAGGTATAGAATTGTATTCTCCTCGCAGTTCCATTTGATACTGTCTTCGCGTAGTTTCTCTTATATCGTACGTGTAAGTATACTATTATTAGCAGCGTTGTCGTAGGTAGCTGCTAGCAATTATCGTTGCATGTTTATGTTTAATAGAATATATAGTACTTCTATTGCTATAGAAGCACCAGTATAGCTTCCTCGAACAGGAATAAAATCAAGTAGTCTCTCGCAGAACTCCCAGTCCTGATTAATATAGTACCCTTTTACTGCAAGGAAACTAAGGTGGTTTTTTATAGACCAGGCATTAAACGCGATTAATATCTTTGTACTTTAGCCAAGGTTATATAAAAGAGAGGACCGAGCTACTGTAACCTTATGCTTAAATAGCCCTATAAAACTAAATCGGCTAATTAATATAGTACCTAGTCGGAGGAACTAAACGAATCGTTGAAAGGACGGGCAATCTACTGTTCGGAAAGACTAGTTATTATTAATAATAATACGGACTAGTTCATACTCGAAAGTACTAGCAGAGTATAGTAGTATAATCGGATCTTTATCATCGGGAGGCCTAGCTATAGGTATATAGAACCTATTATGCTTAGGAGCTAGAGTTTTTAGACAGGCCTAGGATCTAAGGTGATTTATTAGATGCTTTATACTATTATAATTCTTATTTAGATATACAAGTCGAAGGCCGTAGTAGTAATAGAATATAAATAGGCAACCATCTAGAAATTGTGCAGCTTCCTCAAATTGTCTCCAGATCTTACTATAATAAGTAGCTAAATTCTACCTTGGTTTGTTGAGTGCATTTAAAGGGTCCTGAGCTTATAGTATTAATTCCCACCACGCTATCCATATATTAATAAGCTCTATTACCCCCTATCTATCTTCTTCATCCCCTATCCGCGGATATATAATTAGCTAATAGGTTTCTTAGAAACCTTAACGGGAAATCGATGGAGCGTCGATCGCGAGATACTGGATTTGTATTAGTATTAATATAACTATAATAAAACGCTGTGATAAAGAATAGCAGGAATATTACGATATTGCGGGTATATAAGGAGTTAGGATTAACGATCGAGAGTATCTAGCTATAAATTATGTTTGTAGACTACTGCTACTACTACTACTACTACTACTACTACTAATATATGTGAAACCCTAGTAAAACAGTAGTATATTATACTATTGTATCAAGTATTTATTTTTAGAGATAATAGGTTTTATTACTAAACGGTATACTAATACTATACTCCTAGTAGTATATAGAAGTCTGCTGCAGTATGTCGCAGAACGCCGCAGTCTAGAAAATACTATAAAGTATAGTAAATTACTATTATATACTGTAAAGTACAGTTAATTACTATTATTTAACGTACTACAATATACTACGAGATACTATAATATACTACCTAGAATCTAATAACCACCCTAGTCTATTTTGCGACATACTACTATAGTCTGTAACGTAGTACGACATACTACCCTAATTAATTAAGTTTATATATATAGGGAAGTAGTATAAATAAAATTTATATAGTATTAGAGAAGTGTATTAGATTTTCTTCTATTAACTACTAGTAGTAAGGGCTAAGCTAATCCTTATTTATTGAAGTATTATTATCCGAGAAACTATCAAAGTCGGTTATATCTTCATCTAAGAAGCCCTTAAAAGTACTATCTAACTTCTCACTTAATATCTTATACTCATCCTTATATTACGCAAGCTCAGCCTTAATTTTAGAGTTATTATTAACCTCCTCTTCGCACTCATCGCTTTTAATACCCTTAATATAGGGTAAGTTCGAATCGAGAAGAAGATCATTATCGAATTGATTATATACTGATGGAGGCTCTTAATATCTAGGGTAGTAATTAGTATATATCTGTGATAAATGGATGTGATAAAAAATATAATAAACTTACTTCTACTCTAGCTCTGAGACTATAGCTAACTCTTCCTTAGATAGTCCCTCAACAAACTCTTGCCATTTATTTTAAGCATCCTTGCTTTTAAAGCTATTATTTTGTAGCTTAAGAAGGCTATTTTAATATATCTTATGCATAACCTTCTGCACAGCCCCTCCAGAGCTATATACCCGCAATAGACTACGAGCTGATTCTTATATAGTAGATGCATCTTTCTCTTGACTAGTAGCCTTTGATAGAACTGCTTGGTGACGTCTAAGGCTAATCTCTTGGTCGATATGCTCCCATTTCAAGTGGACAGCCTTTAGCCTTACCTCTAACCAATTACCTATTTACTTATAAGTATACATACATGTGATAAATAACTGTGATAACTTACCAGACTTATGATCGTTAAAGCGCTTCTCCGCTATAGCTTTAATAGCTTCATCTAACATCTTTTTTTTTTCTTCTTCCCCTAGCGCTATATATTCAGCACTTTTCTGTAGCTGCCTCTTCTTAGCACTCTTAGCAGAGCGATCAGCAGCATAGGCACTCTCAATAGCCTTTTCCTTAGCAGTAAGCGACATAGCCTTGTCTCTCTGTTAGATAGCGCGCTTAGTATTGCTAAGTGTACCCTTGAAGGGTACTACAAGGTTGGTTGGACGGCCTTTTTAAGAACCAGCTTAACCGCGTAGCGAAAGGACGTATTTAATTTCATAATCTTCTAACTACCAGCCCTATATTTATTAGTAAACTGTAATAAAAGACTGGTATAATTACTTACCTGTGTTAACTTCGCCCACTTATCTTAGTCGAAGCTAACTGGTGGCTCTGGTAGCTTTAGTGGTAGCAAGCTATCTGGACCATTGAGAAAATTGTCGTTAATAGGCTCTACTTTAATAGTCGACATTTTGTAGGAACTGTAATAAAAGTATATAATAAATCGAAGATTTAGGGTTACGCTAATGAGAGTATAGTAGGAAGAAGAGTTGTAGTGGGGTGTCAGGCTCGACGCGACGAGCGCACGTGCTACCTACTAGTATAAATTAGATAGAAACAATAATAAAATATATGCACATCTAAATAAATATAAAATATTGGTCGGTTTAGTATAAAAAACTATTACTGAAAAGCGCACTGCTAGTTCTATAAGATAGTAAGTTATTACAGTTTTTTATCATAGTATTCTTATAATGCACGCCTAAACACCTTATTAGCTTTACTTTATAATCCTAATTTAGTACTAGCTCTTGGCACGTACGTGTCTTAGCATCCATATTTACATTTTGGGTATCTATCAACGAACCTCAACTTAGCTTCATACTACCAACCTCAATTATTAACGTCAACCACTCTACTCTACTACTATTAACACGTAATATCTCGTACTCGAGGAACAGCACGATCTAAAATCGTTCTAACGGGTAGCAAGTCTCCCCGAAAGCAGCTCGCCGCCAAATTAGCTCGTAAGGCATCTGCACCAGCAAAGCCTGCGCTAGTAAAGCGTTGCTATCGCCCTAGGAGTGAGTTATCACAGGTTTTTATTACAGTTATATGCTAATAGGATATAGCCGTCGCACTTCGACAGATTAAACAATATTAGAAGAGTACTAAACTCCTCCTTCGAAAGCTCCCTTTTTTGCGGCTAATCCGTAAAATTACTGCCGTAGTTTAGGAGGATACCTATAGCAGTAAGATACGTTGGCAACGGAGCGTAATTAAGGCTCTCCAAGAGTCTGCTGAGGCTTTTCTCGTTGGGTTCTTTAAAGGTATGTTATTTTTTATATAATTTATACTGTATAATACTAACTATACTAGACTGTAATGTAAACGCAATTCACGTAAAGCGGGTTACTATCTAAAATAAGGATACATATTTGGTAAAGCGATACTATAAGAAGTTTGGTCTTCTATTGGATTAGAGTTATAATCCCTAGGTAGTCTTAGGCTCAGAAAAGGCTACTTTAAATAAAACTAGTTCTCTACTATAATAATTCACAGTAATAAATATTTAATATATAATATATAATAAATATATAATATGTAATATATAATAAATATATAATATATAATTATTTCCTATAATTATAGAGGAACCCTATAGGGTACCCCTACCTTAACCTTATACCCCAGCGCCAAGAACCCTACCCTAACCTCAACCTCAATGCCAAGAACCCCTACCTAACCTATACCCCAGCGCCAAGAACCCTACCTTAACCCTAACCCCAGCGCCAAGAACCCCGAACCCAACCTCAACCTAGGTAAGGTATTATATACCCTATTTACCAGCCTAGTATTTTCTATCTAGCTATTAGTTTTTAAATAGAAGCTAGTTAATATATACGTATTAATTTATAGCTATTTATAGAGCTCTTAGTAGAAGGTAGAAATAAACTATATTTTATAGTTGGATATAATAGTATATAGTAGTCTATAGTAAACCTATATATAGTAATACAATAGTTAAATAATATTAGGAGCTTCGATTCTTACATATAGTATTAGGTATCTATACTTACTAAACCTATTAACTACTACTATAATATTTATACAACTTTCTAATTCTAGTAGATTAGTTATAAAGTTTATAAAGATATCTTAAAACTTTTATTTAGGTATAGGTAACGGTTTTAGTAATCTATAGTACTTCTTTCTAAAAGTCTTACTTCTTTAGTATATATAATAATAGTCTATATATTATTATACTGAGTTAAATATCTTTAACTAATAGTACTCGCGCTAAAGTAGTTTTAAAGTCTTTTCTTAACTAGAGTATCTACTAGACGGTAGGTTATAGACGGCTTATAATAGCTTAAGCTTTAGCTTATTATAGTCTAGTACTATAAGTTAATCTTAGTAGTATAGTTAGTTATTATACTCTTTATAGTTAGCTAGAGTTAGAAGCTTAGATTAATAAGCTTCTTTTTTTAATAGCTTTAGAGTATTTTAGATTAGATTATTATTTAAATATTCTTCGTCGATAATCTCTATAATTAATTAGCCTACTTCTATCTATTAGAATAGTTTAGGACGAAGTAATATCTATTAATAACCTCTACAGGCCTCTTTTTATATAAAATTATCCTATAATCTTTAAGTTAAAGTATTAGACTTCTTTCTAAGTTTTCTAGATTAGTATATAATACTAAAGTTAAACTTTAATAGATATTCTAACTAATAGGCTTATTAATAGTTTAGCTATTTTATTATTACGAAATACTATAAGTTCTTATAATTGTTTAACACTTCTATAGAAAATACTATATCTTCTAATTTAGGCCTCTATTATTTAAAATATTAGATAATTATAAGTAGCTTCTTATTATATATCTTATAGTTGCCTTTAGTAGGGTTTATATACTTAGAGAAGTAGGTAATAAGTCTTAGTTTACTATTAGTATCTCTCTAGAATAGTATACTAGCTATTATAAAGTTAAATATATTAGCTTCTACTACTATTAACAGCTTAGGGTTAAAGTATTAAAGAATTAATATAAAGATAAAAGTATCCTTTAGGTAGTTAAAGGAATATTAACAGCTATTATTCTAGTTAAATTAAGTATTCTTCTTAGTTAGAGCTACTAAGGGAGAGACTTTCTATAAGAAGTTGTTAATAAATCGTTAGTAGAAGTTTACGAAACCTATAAAGGCTCGAATATCTTTTATATTCTTAGAATATTCCTAGTTAACAATTATCTCTACCTTTTTTAAATCTATATAGATCTCTTCTATAGTAATTATATACTTTAGATAGATTACTTCTAACTAGTAGAACTTATACTTATCTATATTAAGCTGTAGACTATTTACTTCTAAGGCTTTAAGAACTAGCTAGATATACTACTTATAATTCTTTAAATTCTTACTAAATATTAGAATATTATTAATATAGATAGTATAGAATATATTAAAGTATAGTTTTAGTATATTATTTATAAAGTACTAGAATATACTTAAAGTATTAACTAGGTTAAAGAGTATTATTAGATATTTAAACAGCCTATAGTATATATAAAAGGTAGTCTTCTATTCCTCTTTCTTAGCAATCTTTAGTTTATTAAATATAGTAATAATATTAAGTTTTATATAGTATTTAGCTTTATTAAATTAGGTTAATATTTTTTAGATTAGTAGAATCGGGTATTAGTTCTTAATAGTAATAGTATTTAGAGCTTTATAATCTATATAGAATTAGAAACTACTTTTAAATTTCTTTATAAAAATTATAGGTAAAGTAACTAGTAATAAACTTACTCTAATAAATCTCTTAAATAAGTTCTTATTAAAATACTTCTTTAGTACCTTTAACTCGTTCTAAGATATCTTATAAAGTAGACCGAAGCTAGTTTTCTTACTATTTTCTAGTTTAATCTTATAATTATATAATTATTATTTAGATAGCTTATCTATATTTTTATATAAAAAGATAGATAATAGATTATAATATTCTTTTAGTACTTTAGTAATAGGGTTAGTATATACCTTTAGGGCTAGAGCTTTATTAATATTAGCTATTAATATAGCGAAGATTTTATAGTTAAATTACTAGAAGAGTTAGACTAGTAATATAATACCTATATAATATATATCTAACTATAGTATAGACTTTAAGTATTAAGGTTTAGATAGGTCTTCTTAGCTATAATTTTTATCTAAAATTAGGTTAGTTTTAGTTTTAAGTTCTTTTAACTAATATAATATTTTAGGCAACTAATAATTATATTAGATATAACTTAATAGGTAGAACTTTAAGTAATACTATCTAAGTTTTAAGCTATATAAGGGTTATAAATTAGTTACTTTAGAATTTTCTTTTATATTAGATTTAGATAGTTTATAGTCTTTAATAACTATTTAAATAGCCTATTAGTAGATAGTAGTACTAGTAGATTATAAGTATTAAGTTAAATATTAGTTTATAGTAACGACTAGCTATTTATTCTTATAGTCTAGGTTTATATAATACTTATATATCTATAGCTGTTCTAGAATTAACTAGTATTTTCCTAATATAGTTATATAGAGACGTACTATTTCTAAATAGTTTAAGTATTAGAGGGTTAGAGTAACTAAATAGGAAATAGTTCTCTTATAGAAGACTTCTCTATTAAAGCTAGTTAAGTATAAGTTATATAGAAGTTATATCTTTTAAAGTTTTAAAGTATATATAAGATCTCTATAAATATAACTATAACTAGTAGCTCTAGTATTAATAAGAATAGGAATATCTTATTAGATTAGGTCTTAATAAATTAAGAAAGAAACTAGAATCTAGTAGTTTTATAACTATTTCTATAGAAGCTAGTTCTATAAATATATAGAAATTCGGTATAGATATAATTCTAGAAAGTAACTTACTTCTAGAATAAATCTTTTAGTAATATTCTAGTTAGTAAAACTAGTTGTATTTAAGAGTAAGAATAATAGCTTTATCTATAAGATAATAAGCGTATTAAAGATTAGTTAAAGGATTAGTTAGAAGATTAAGAGTAGGATCTATAGGGTATAGTAGAGCTCTAAGACCCTTAATAGATTAATAGTAGAAGGGTACTATATTCTAGTAAAATATATCTCTTACTACTATATTTATAATAATATTCTTTACAGCGGCGCCTTTTTTATTTATTAGAGCTTATAGGCGTATAACTAGAAGTATTAAGTTCTATAGCGTTTAGGTTCTTCTAGTAAATAGTATAATACTTTAGTTGTTTATAGTAGTTACTAGATAGGTAATATAGGTTAGTATAGTTGTTTAGGGTGCTAAGTATTATAATACCTATTATAGTATAGTAGAACTTATTAAAGAGAGAATATTAGAGATATATAATTTATCTAGTCTTATTTAGTTTAGTATCTGCAATCAGGCGTTAGAATTTAGTAAAGTAAGTAGAGAACCTACTTTAGCCTTATTTTAAAGTCTCTAGCTTACTCTATACTATAGTCTCCTTATTCTAGTTACTATAGGTAGATTCTAAAAAGGCGACTAAACTATCTATAGAGTTAATACCCTTATCTATTAATAGGTTAACTAATATTACTAGGTTTTATTTTAGGTAGGAATAAATATATAGAAGGTAGATATATTTAGTTAGATATTAGTTAGTATTTCCTTCTAGTTTATAGTAGAGTTTTCTAATAAAGTATAAAAGCTCTAAATATTTACTAGAAAATATTAGAGGGTTAAATAAATAGTTAGAATAGAAATACAAGTTATATATAGTTTTAAATAGATTAGAGGTTAATACAGATATCTATTTAGAAGCTAGGGTTGTAGGCTAAATTAGACTAAGAGCGGGTAATAGTTCTATTACTATTACTATACTAGTAGCTAGTAGAAGAGTAGCTATTTAGTAGCTACTAAATTCTCTTTATATTACTTTAAGGTCTAACTTATAGTAGTTCTTCTAGGTTACTAAGGCTTCTACTAGTATCTTATTCTTCTACTATAAAAAGTCTAGTTTACTTTAGATCTTTTTAAGTATATTAAAAAGCGCATTCTTATCTATAGTAATATATAGTATAGGCGAGCTAATCACCCAAGCGAGCTAATTATAATACTAAAACTATACTAAAATCGCAACTACTTTTCGCAAAATATTATACTTTCTTATATTCTATTATACTATATAGTATAGTAGCCTATTCTTCTATATCTATAGCATTATTTTTACACGTCCGTGAGTTATGCCTAGCCTCGCTGTACTACCTATAGCACCTTTAAGTCGGCTGGTCTCTATTAACACGCGCCTTCTTCCTACTCTTCTTCCTATTAGTATAAGCGCTAAACTCTTTTAGAGTAGTTAATTAAATGTCTTCTTTAATTATTAGGTTATCTTCCTTCTTTATACGCTTTCTTTTATACGATTGATATTATATAGCAGCCTTATTAGCTACTTAAAGCTTAGTAACCTAAGCGCGCAATAGTACGTTTTTATATATTATATACGCAGCACCCTTTATAAACTATTTAAACGCCTCTACTATTAAAGTAGATAGGCTATCTAGGTGCTTTTAAATTCTTGATCGAATATACGTAGATTAAGACCTAAATTCGATAGGATTACTTAGTATTTTTAACTCCTAAGGGGTATCTTCAACTATAGAAGGTGTTAGTATACGTAGTTAAACTTTAAGCTTTAATAGTACTATATCTAGGTCGAATAGAACTAGGCTAACGCCTTAAAAGCTACTTAGGATATTACTCTTTATAATTGCTACGTTAAAAACTGCTTTAAAGTAGGGTAAAAACTCGATTTTTATAATATAGTTAATATAACCGCGTATTAGCTGCTCGACTTAGCGCCTATATATAGTTTTTAAAGGTAAGAAATAACCTATATTTAGTAGCTATAGTAGGTGCGATGAATATAGAGGTATATAGAGAGTAATAATATTCTTTTCCTTATAGAGCTGCCTGAATTCAAGCAAGTTATAGCTCTTATAACCATCAAGAATTAGCAATTAATATATACTAATAGTATAATCCTTTATATATATATTAAAGTACTTTAACTACTTAATACTAATATTATTTATTATCCAGCTATTATCAGTAACCTATATAGCCTAAGTTGGTAGAATATTATCTTCTTTATATTATATAGAGAGGTAGTAGATACCTGTAAAGATAATAAAAGGTAGTATCGCCTATCCTATCGCGTTGATATTCTAGATAACTGTAGTCTACTTATAATTACCTGGCTGGAGCTGCTTTAATCGATTCCGTCTCTTAGAGCTAGTAACTACTACTCCTATCGATATTATATCTATTATAAAGCCTAATTTATTAAAGTTATATATATCTTTATTAATAATACCGTACTTAGCCTTTATATTCTATATAAGGTAGAACTAGCCTCTTATAACTTTAAGATCCTTGTATTTAGCTCTTAAATAGTCGTACTTTCAATTGAATTTGACTTTAAGCTTAGGCGTACGTTTGATAAAGTTCTCTACCTAGTTCTTTCTAACCTAGCTAGTAGAGCGCGCAGCTAGTAGTAAATTAGCTATATCTTAAAGAGTAGTAAGCCGCGGCGGAAATTCTCTTATATCTAGATCTAGTATATACTAAACAATTACCCACTCCTTAATCTTACTAAGCTTTATTAAATTAGGCCGGCAATCGCGTTATAGAGCTATTCCTCGCCTTTATATACTAAGTATACTTTAGGAGATATTATAGATTAATATAATATAACGTATAGTTAGTATCGCGTCTTATTAAAGAGCTTAGAGTATAAGCTATATTCTAGCTTCTTTCTAAATTAATTCTACAGTTGTTAGTTATAGTATAATACTATAAAGTATAATTATCGCGATTTTAGTAGGGTTTTAGTATTATAATTAGCTTGCTTAGGTGATTAGCTTGCTTGTACTGTACGTTATATAATAGTAGATAATATAATATAATATTATAGACGCTTATATATAGTTAGTTAATTATACTTTAAGTAGTTAACTCTATTACTATATACTATATATAAATATTAAAACGTTATATAAAGAATAGAAATATCTATATTATATAGGTTTTTATAGAGGCTAGGTCTATACTACTATATAGGTTAGCTAGGTTAGCGAAACCTTCCTCTATTATAGTTATAATAAGTCGGTTATATTCTAGCTAGCAGTTAATAGCTATTACTAGCAGCTAGTTCGAGTAATATAGTAAGGGTAGTATAGGTATAGAGGTATTACAGTATTACTATAATACGTAGTAATAGAATAAGTTCTCTAAGCCTATACTAGTTATAAATAAGATAATTAGATTAAATAGCTACTAATAGTATAGTTTAAAGCGAATAATATAGTATTTAAATTAATAAAAGTCTCCCCGTTTATAGCCTATTTTAGCTAGCACCCTTAAATAGGCTTTAAGCCGCCTATAGGGATCTATTAACTACTAAAATAGTCTCTAATAGTCTAGAAAGCTAATAGACTAGTTAATAAGATAAAGGATATTATAGAGTATATTAGAGAAGAATTTACTTAGGTATAAGTACTTTAATAAAAGTATACTAACTACAAGCGTGTACTAGCCTCTAACTACTAGATTAATAATCTAGTTTAGCTAGACGCTAAAAATATATATATATAAAGACCGTTAAAAAAGCTTAACTAGAAGAATATAAGCCCCTATAAAATTATTATAAAAGTGTCCTTATATACTTATAAACTAAAGCTACCTAAATTAGCTAAAATATATTCTATATTCTATATATTACTATTATAACTAGTATCTAAGTTATCTAACTACTTACTTAGTTAATAAATATACAACTCTAAACCTATTAAAATTAATAGAAAACTAGAATACCTTATTAAATAAATAGAAGACTTTTATTATAATTAATAGAGATGCTAGTATAAATATCTAGTTAAGTAGACTAGCTATTATAACCTAAAATAGTATCCAGCTAGTAACTTTACTAAGATAACTACTATAGAAGATTACTATATTAGAAACTTAAATAAATAAAATCTAAATATAATATTATATCTAAATTTTTAATTAGATACTAGAATCTAATTTAAGTATATTCCTAAACGCCTATAATAATACTATACTAGTATAATATTAGTAATAATACTACTACTAATTCTTAGTATAATACTAATATATAAACTAAACCGACCTAATCCCTAATATAATACTACTATTAACTACTAATTATACTAATATATATATAATCTAGCCTAACCTCTAGTATAATACTATTATATAATAAGAACTAATTATACTAATATACCTACAACCTTAACTAATACTAGTATTAATAACTACTACTTAATTATAAATAACCTAAATATAATATAAAAATCTAACTTATAGAAATTTATAACTAAAAGAGGAGTACTATTATAATAATACCGCGATACCTCTACACCTATACTATTCTTACTATAATATCTAAACTAGTTACTAGCAATAGTTATTAGCTACTAGCTAGAATATAACTAACATATCGTAATTATAATAGAAAAAGGTTTTACTAATCTAGCTAGCCTATATAGTAGTATAGATCTAGCTCCTATAAAAATTTATATAATATAGATATTTCTATTCTTTATATAATATTTTATTATTTATATATAGTATATAGTAATAGAATTAACTATCTAAAATACGATTAATTAATTATACGTAAGCGTTTCTAATAGTAATATTCTACCTTCTAATAATAATAATTTAACTTATAAATACTTAATCTAGCTATAATAAAATAGATATTTCCCTAACTATCTTAGCTATAAATAATAAGTAACTTTAAAGTAAAAGACGTGCTACTTTTATATATAACGTCTTTTAAAGAATAATATATTAACGATGTGATAGAATTACTATATGATATAATTATAAGCTAAATTCGAAGAAGTTTACTAAGCTAGAAAAGAAGGCTATTATTATATATATACTTAACCTAGATTTGCGAGGATTTATACCCTCTCTAAATACTATATAAAATATAATAGATAAGCTGCTTACTAAGCGTAGTACTAGATAGGTTATCTAGAAATAGTCTAGAAACTTTATTAAACAAATAAATAGTTTTAAAATATAATTTAATCGACTATATAATTATTAGAAAGCTTTATATAAAAATTCTAAGATTATTAGAATTTAGTTAAAGCTTATAGCGCGTACGAAAGCTATATATAGTATCTATAATAAAGATTTCTATAATTTTAATAAAGCTAGCTTTATAATAGGTAAGATATTACTTAAGCTAGTTATTACTAGCTTAGAAAGATATAGTTAGCTAAAAGCTATATAGCTAGGGAATTATAAGTAGGCTATAGTAATCTAGAGAATTAATACTGTTAGGTAGGCGATCCTACTTTTTATTATCTTTACTAGCTAATACTACCTTTCTACCTAGTACGAGGGTAATAATATACCTAAGAATTAGGCTATCAGACTAAGTAATAATAGATAGACAACTAATAATCTTAGAGTTAAGTAGCTAAAGCACTTTATTATATATATAAAGGACCGTCGAGTAGGCGTATAGTAACTACTTATTCTTAATAGCTATAAGAGTTATAACTCGCTCGAATTCTAGGCAATCTATAAGAAGAATAAAATCTATACTCTCTATATACTATTATACTTATTATACCTCTTACAGCCTTTTAATATAGGTTACTTCTTACTATTAAAGCGAGTATATAGCGGTTAGATTAAAAGCCTAATCTACAACTATATTAATTATATTATAAAATTTAAGTTTCTTCTAACTTTCTATACTACCTACTAATAATTAATTATAAAGGATAATATTTGTATAAGCTTTTAAGGGGCTAGTTTAATCTTATATAATTTAGAAGTAGTAATATTAAAGCTTAATATAAAGCTTTATATACTAATACTACCTATAATAGTATAGGTAAGATAATATACCTTATAAGCGAGCGGCCTATATAAGTAAGCGGTCCACCCTATTAACTTTTTTAACCTTTATATACGTATAGCTTAACAACTAAATAATATAATAGCAATTTATAACTTACACGATTATTTTATAGAAACTTTTATATCCTTCTAATATATATAAGTATTATACTTAGCCTTACTACAGCAGTTATAGTATACTTTATACTATCCGCTTATATCTAATTACATCCTAAATTAGCGTATTATAGCTTAAGTTTCCTCCTTATTATCCTTTTTAGTAATAATTATCTTTTCTTATACTTTTATTCGGGTTTCTTATACTTAAATCCGCCTTTTTTTCTACTATTTCTATTTTATTACTACTTTATTCGCTTTTTAAAGGCTAACAATTTTATTATATATTAACCCGATCTAATATATCGCTTTTATAGAGCCTTTTTTAAGCTAATTTAACTTCTTAATAATAGAAGCTAGTAAAAAGCTTATATTCCTTTAAATCCGATTATAAATTAATATTAATTAAGCTTCTAACTTGCGCGTGTTACTTAGTATTTTTACTTTCTATAGAGTATTATCTTATACTAGTAGTATTAGCGTATAAAGCTTTATATTAAGCTTTAAAAGTATTACTTCTAGATTAAATAGAACTAGATTAACTCCTTAAAAGCTTATATAAATATTATTCTTTATAATTAATATATTAAAAGTAGTTTTAAAAGCTGGAAAGAACTTAAATTTTATAATATAGTTAATATAATTATATATTAAGACTAAGATCTAATTTCTATATATATATTTTAATAGTAAGAAGTAGCCTATATCTAGTAGCTGTAATAGGTATAATAAATAAGCTGGTATAACGTATTTTATAAGCGAGTCGCCTACCTAAGCAAGTTGCCTACCTAAGCGAGTCGCCTACTTTTGCTAAGAAGTTATACCTTACCTACTTATAATATAATATAGTAACTACCTTAACCTTAATTAATCTATTAAGAAGGTTAGGTATTACTAACTATTTTAGCTATTAATTAAGATTAAATTTAGAGTATATAAAGTACTATAGCTACTTATAATATCCCCTAAACGATGTTTAGAGACTGATATACCGGTAAACTTTTATAATATAATTGCGAGCCCAATTTAAAGAAGCTTATAAAGCTAGAAGAATCAACTATAATATAGTATATACTAGACCTATTATCTCGTGGATACCCTCCTATAATCGATAGTAAACGAGATATAGCTAACTATTTACTCAGAGCTTAATCTATAGACTAGGTTGATAAAAACTAGCTAATAAACTTTATTAATCGCATTTCTAAGCTTAAAATATGCTTCTATCGAAAATACGACTATTAAAGAGCTCTCTACAAGAATCCTAAAGTTATTAGTAGCTAGTTCGATCTAGTATTTAATACTAAAGTAAAGTATAGTATTGCTAATAATAATATCTATAATTTTAACGAGACGGGCTTCTAGATAAGTATTATATCTACTAGTAAAGTAGTTACTAGTACTAAGCTATTAGCTAGTTAACTAAAATTACTACAGCTAGGCGATCGCGAGTAGATAATAGTTATTTAAGTTATTAGGGCTCGCGGTAATACTATTCTACTATTTATTATCTTTACTAGCAAGCAGTACCTCTCTATATAGTATTAGGGCGATAATATACTACCTGGAGGAGCAATCGCGCTGAGTAATAGTAGATAGATAAATAATAAACTCGCGATTAAATAGCTAGAATATTTTAATTAATATATAAGATAGTATATAGTAGACATTTATCGTCTACTAGTTATTAATAGCTATAAGAGCTATAGGTCTATTAAGTTTTAGCTGCTCTATAAAGAGAATAATATTATTCTATTATATATGCCGGCATATTTATTATATCTACTACAGCTTCTAGATGTAGGCTACTTCTTGCTATTAAAGAAAGTATATAGGCGTAAGATTAATAAGCTTATATAAGCTAGTATCTACTATATTATAAAGCTCGACTTTCTACTAACCTTTTATATAGTATATTAGTACTCTATTACTAAGGCTAATATATACGCAAGCTTTTAAAGTACTAGTCTAGTATTATATAATTTTAATATAGTATTATTAAAGTTCGATATTAAACTTCGTACTCTATTACTACTACTAGCAGCTAGTTACCTCTAGGAGTTAAAAATACTAACTAACGCTGTTAAACTAGGATCTTAAACAATACTAATTTAAGACCGTATTACTAGATATTAGAATAGCTCACCTACTATAATTAATAATTCTCTTAATTCGCTTGCTAAAGGTGCTGCATAAATAGCTTATTTATGCGTACTATTTCAGCGTTAGGTTAGTCAGCTTTAAGAAGTAAATAAGGCTCTATTACAGCGTAAAAAGCGATTAAAAAAGGTTCTATAGAAGTAAGATAGCCTTACTAAAGCTGAAGCTGCTAAGATAGCTGCTTAAAAGGAGGTAGATAAGCAGCTAGAGGATAAAGTACGCGCAGGTAGGAAGCGTAGAAGAGTAGGTACGCTGTACTAGAAGTACTACAGCCGCTATAGCGATCCTAAATATAATACTAGAACTTGTATAGTAGTAGATAAATAATATATCTATTCCCTATTAAATTATTATAGTAATACCTGCAGGCGTTATTATAATATATACCTCTAAATATAGAGATAGCTAATAAAGTAGGCGACTTACTTAGGTAGGCGACTTACTTATAAAATATATTATAGAGTAGAATAATACTCTATTCCTTATAGAGTTTCTAGAAATTAAGCGAGTTATAGCTGTTATAGCTATTAAAGATTAGTAGTTGATATATATCTATTATACAATCCTTTATATATCTATAAAAGTACTTTAACTACTTAATACCGAGTTTATTTATTATCTAGCCGTTCTTACTAACTATAATAGTCTAGTTCTTAGGTATATTATTACCTTTATACTAGGTAGAGAGATAGTAGTAGCTAGTAATAATAATAAAGGGTAGGAGTATCTAACTAGTAACGTATTTTATAAGCAAGTCGCCCACCTAAGTAAGTCGCCTACCTTATTAGCTATCTCTATATTTAGAGGTATATATTATAATAACGCCTGCAGGTATTACTATAATAATTTAATAGGGGATAGATATACTATTTATCTACTACTATATAAGTTCTAGTATTATATCTAGGCTCGCTGCAACAGCTGCAGCGCTTCTAGTATAGTATACCCGCTCTTCTACGCTTCCTACCTGCGCGTACTTCATCCTCTAGCTACTTATTTACCTCCTTTTAAGCAGCTATCTCAGCAGCTTTAGTCTTAGTAAGACTACCTTACTTCTATAGAACCTTTTTTAATCGCTTTTTGCGCTGTAATAGAGCCTTATTTACTTCTTAAAGCTGATTAACCTAACGCTGAAATAGTACGCATAAATAAGCTATTTATATAGCACCTTTAGTAAGCGAATTAAGAGAATTATTAATTGTAGTAGGTGAGCTATTCTAATACTTAGTAATACGGTCTTAAATTAGTATTGTTCGAGACTCTAGTTCGACAGCGTTGGTTGGTGTTTTTAACTC
Source organism: Lojkania enalia (assembly GCA_010094045.1). Taxonomy (NCBI): domain Eukaryota; kingdom Fungi; phylum Ascomycota; class Dothideomycetes; order Pleosporales; genus Lojkania; species Lojkania enalia. The sequence goes on from ML986771.1 coordinate 27,109, forward strand.
CTAGAGGCAACTAGCTGCTAGTAGTAATAATAGAGTATAAAGCTTAATATTAAGCTTTAATAGTACTATATTAGGATTATATAGTTCTAGACTAATACCTCGAAAGCTTACGCATATATTAGCCTTAGTAATAGAGTGCTGATATGCTATATAAAAGGTTAGTAGAAAGTTAAGCTTTATAATATAGTAAATACCAGCTTATATAAGCTTATTAATCTTGCGCCTATATGCTTTCTTTAATAGTAAGAAGCAGCCTATATCTAGAGGCTATAGTAGATACGATAAATATACTGGTATATATAATAGAATAATATCCTTCTCTTTATAGAGCAGCTAAAACTTAGTAGACCTACGGCTCTTATAGCTATTAATAACTAGTAGACGATAAGCGCCTGCTATATACTACCTTATATACTAAAGGTTAAACCAGCTACTAATAACTTTAAGATCCTCGCAGAGAGCTCTTTAATAGTTGTATTTTTAATAGAAGTATGTTTTAAGCTTAGGAATACGATTAATAAAGTTTATTGGCTAGTTTTTACCAACCTGGTCTATAGAGCGAGCTCTAAGTAAATAGTTAGCTATATCTCGTATACTATCGATTATAGGAGGGTATCTACGAGATAATAGGTCTAGTATATACTATATTATAGTTGATTCTTCCAGCTTCGTAAGCTTCTTTAAATTAGGCTTATAATTATATTATAAAGGTTTGCTGGCGCGTCGGTCTCTAAGCGTTATTTAGGGGATACTATAGGTAGTTATAGTACTTTATACGCTCTAAATTTAATCTTAATTAATAGCTGAGATAGCTAGTAATATCTGACCTTCTTAATAGATTGATTAAGGTTAAGGTAGTTGCTATATCGCGTTGTAAGTAGGTAGGGTATAACTTCTTAGTAAAAGTAGGCGACTCGCTTAGGTAGGCGACTTGCTTAGGTAGGCGACTCGCTTGTAAAATACGTTAGTATTAATCTCCTAAATTACTAAAACCTATTTATAATTATCTAATTAAATTATCTTTAGTTAATTATATCTCTCTATACTTATAACAACTAATGATAATAAGATAATATCTATTTAAAAGCTAGATTTATCGAAGTTATATACATTCTTATTTATAATATTATACTTCTCTTTAGTATACTATATAAGTTTAAACTAGCCTTTAATTACCTTAAAATCTTCGTATAGAGTTCTCTAGCAATTATAAGGCTAATTTAGACGTATTTTAAACTTAGAAGTATATCTAATAAAGTATTACTAACTTATATACTATTAATATATATAATAACCGCTGCTGTAGTTATATATATACTAGGGCTTATTTACGTTAGGTTGGTTAGAGGTAGTAGCTTTAGTAAAGAGAGAGTATTAGGATCGCCGGTTCTTCAAATATAATAAGAATATTTAGAAGTCTAATATAGTAATAAGATAAATCTATAAGAATAACTATATAGAATTTAATCTACTAAGAAAATCTTTTATCTTATATAGTTAGGTCTAAAACCGCTAAGTCTAGCTTATTAGGTCTATTAGGTTTGTTAGATTTATTCTACTATATCTAATACTTCTACTATTATTACGTATATAGGTTATACTATACCTTATTATCTAGCTAATTATCTCCCTAGTTCCTACAGTTCTACTACTTACTATCTAAAGATTAGTCCCTAATATACTTCTACCTATTATTATTTTATTAATTCTTATCTAAGTTAACTTATATAGTAGCTAATATTAGATTAAACCCTAGCTATAGAGGTAGTACCTCTTAGCGTTCTATATTTATAATACCTACTTCCCCCTTTATAGATTTATCCTAAAGCTCTTTAATCTATTATCTTATTTATTCTGTCTAGGTATAGTATCCTACTATCTCTAGTAGCTTATTCTAGCTTCTAATATATTCTACGTGGGTGTACTATAGTATTATATCTATATTTTTCCGTTCCAGGGTTAGTACTTTATATATTCTAGTAGGTCCTATTCTACTCGCAAGTATAACCCTATTCTTCTTCCTTTTCTCTTTTTATTATACTAAAGGTTTAACGCGAAAATACTTCTACTTATAACTATTATACTAGTTACTTAATTCTTTTACTAGGCGTTATAATAGATTCGTCTTACTATTATTTAAACTGTTAGTCTATAAACCGTAACTATTATAGTAATACTACTCTTTCTTTTATATATAGAGAATATCTTTCTTAGAGTTTATCTTATAATCTTTCTCTAACTAAGGGTGCTCTTTACTATTTTCTAGCGAATATATCAAAGGTCTATATAAAGTCTGCCTCTACCTATTAAGATTTCGTAACTACTAAGAAAGAGGAGATTTATTATCTTAAGAAATCTACGCGTTACTATCGTATAGCTCTTTCTCGCCTAGAGCGTACTAAGAAACGCATCCGTTTTCTAGAGGAGTATAGTCTAGATCTTAGAAAATGAGAGGTAAAGTTAATAGAAGAGTAAGAGAAGTTAGAGGAAGAGGAGAAGAGGTCCGCTAGGTCTAAGGCGCTTTCTACTACCGCTTTAAATTCTATATAAGAGGCTCCTTTTATATTACTACTATTATTACTTCCTAACTAGGCTTTACTTAATAACCTATTATTTTAATCTTCTAGTAAAACTCCTTCAGCTTTATAGTATAGTTAGTTAGGTTCTATATTAGTTCCTATAAACTTTCCTCCTATAGGTTTCTTTTCTACCTTACTAGATACTTCTACTAACGTCTAAACTACTTCCTTACTAGTATATATTCTACTTTATATTTCTATTCTAGTTCTATATTAATAGTTTCTTATAGTAGTATATCGTCTAATATTAGTTCTAGTTTTAACTTATAAAATATCGGGTGTATTTTTATATTACTTAGTAGCCTTAGTTTAAATTTATAGATCTAACCTATTCTTTAATTAAAAATAGTCCTATCCTCTTATAATCTAACTTTTTTATAGGTCTCTTAGACTTTAAGTTTTTTGTTAATAAGAAAACTTTACCCCCCTTTTTAAAGGTTAATCCCTTAATCCTTAACTTATTAGCCTATTTTACTATTCTAAAATTTCTTAACTAAATCTTTTCCTTAAGCTAATTATAAATTTCCTTTATTTCCTTAGCTTTCTAGTCTACTAGTAGAACTAGAGGTACCTTCTTATTCTATTCCTAATATATAACAGCTTTCCGTCTATAGTTAGCTTTAAAAGATATAGTCTCTATAGTACTTTAGGTTGTTCTATTATAAGCTATCTATACTATAAGTAATAGTTTAATCTAATTATTTTATTATTTATTAATATATATCTTTAAATATATTTCTAAATTCTAGTTAACTTATTCTATCTAACCGTCTATTTATAGGTAGAAGCTGGTTAACATCTATTATTAGATTCTAATCTTCTTTATCTATTCTTACTAGCATTTAAATATAAATAACTTATCTCTATCTAAAATAATATACTTTAAAACTCTATACTCTACGAATACTATATATAATAACTTATATACTAGTTTAGATACTATTATTATCTTTAATACTAGTTTAAAGTACGTATATTTTATTAGTTAATCTACTACGTTTATAATTATATTATATCTTCTTTCTAACTCTAGTTCTATTAATTCTAGTAGTTTAGTTATAAAATCGATTTTAATCTATTCCTATAGTTCTTTAGGTACTTCTAATAGTTATAAGAATTTATAAAACTTATATCTTATAGCCTTATTCTTTTCGTATTCTAAACACTTATAGAGTATATCTTATACTTCTCTTCTTATATTAGTAAGGGTAAAACTCTTCCTTAGCCTTCGCTCTATTTCTACTACTTCTAAGTATTTCTATTCTAGCGATTTATATAATTCTTTTATTATCTACTAATATATATATAGATATATATATGGTTATTTTTAAGTTACATTTTTAATTACCTTTACTTCTTTACTATTTATTAGATATCGCTCTACTATCTATATATCCCTTAGCTTTTATTACTAAGTTTACTCTAGTATAGTTAATCTTATAATTTAGGCAATTTATAGGTAGTTATATATAAGAGATCTATCTAATTTCTATTTTAGGGTCGTATTTCTTTTATACTTTTCTTTAGTTATATAGTTAGTTTTATAATTTGGTACGTCTGCAGCTGTATTTTCTAATTCTTTCCAGTATATTATCTTAAAGTTGTAGTCTACTAGTTATTCTATCTATCGTATTTATCTTCCTATAAGTTCTTTTATTATTATAAAGTATATAAGGTTTTTATAATCTATCTAGACTTTAAATAGGTATTTAGTTTCTACTAAATATACTTACTATTCTCTTAATGCTTTAACTATTACTAATAGTTCCTTATTATATATATTGTAGTTAAGTTCTTCTAGTTTTATTTTTCTTAAGAAGTAAGCTTATAGCCTCTACTTTCTATCTTTATCTTACTAACTTAGGTAATCGCCTATTATTTTATCTAAAGCATTAGTTTCCACTTAGAATTACTTCTCTAGGTCTAGCATCTTTAGTATTAATACTAAGGTAAAGTAGGCTTTTAGTTTTTCGAAGGCTTTTTACTATACTTTTTACTATTTAAACCCTTTTTCTTTCTTAATAATCTCTATTAAGGGTGCTACTACTCTAGAGTACCCGCTTATAAATTTTCTGTAGAAATTCGCGAAGTTTAAGAAGGATTAGACTTATTTAACTAAGATAGATACTAGCTATTCTAGTATTATTTTAGCCTTTTCTTATTCTATTTTAATACCGTCTCTAGATATCTAAAATTCTAGAAACTCTATTCCTATTTTATAAAACTCGTATTTTTCTAAAGCTATAAGTAACTTATACTCCTATAGTTTTACTAAAACTTTTCTAACGTGTTCCTTATACTCTCTTAGTAATCTATTTATATAGACTAGAATATTATCTAGATATACTATTATAAATATATCTAAATATTCTCTTAACGCGTTATTTATAACCACTTAGAAGGTTACTAGTATATTTATAAGTTTAAATAGTATTACTAGATATTTAAAAAGATTTTCTCTTATCTTAAATACTATTTTCTATTTATAGCCCTCCTTTATCTAAATTTAGTAGTATTCTTCTCTTATATTAAACTTTATAAACTACTTAGCTTCTTATAACTAACTTATAAGTTCTATTATCCTAGGTAATAGATATCTATTCTTTTTAGTTGTATTGTTTAATTGTCTATAGTCTATATATAACCTTAATTTACCATTCTTTTTAGATACGAATAGTATTAGTAATACTATTTTACTCTAGCTTAGTTGTATATACCCTCTTATTAAATTCTTTTAGATGTACTTTTTAAGTTCTTCTCTTTATTCTCGGTTTAAATTGTATATTAGACTAGACTTAAGTTTCTTTTTATCTTTAATAATAATCTTATAGTTGTATTTTTCGTACTTAAATAATCCTCTATTCTCTACTTCTTTATATAGCCCTATAAATTCGCTATAATCCTCTTAGATTTCTTAGAGTATACTTTCGTTCTATAGTTCCTTATATACTTTCTAAACCACAATAATACCTAGTATCTATTTTATCTTCTTAAGATGTCTAACTATTATAGCGGCTAATACTCTCTATATTAACCGTAGACCTAAGAGACGCCTTACTCTATACTATTCTATTACCCGTTCTATTTTAGAGCGGCTTTATAACCTATAAACTATTTCTTACTACTAATCTACTCTAGAATTATATTTGGCTAGCTAGTTTATACCTACTAATATATTAAATTTTCCTAGGTTTATAATATTAATACTCCTTATATTAGTATATCCTACAACATTAAGCGCTCGCTTCTTAGTTTCTATTAATACAACTCCTCTATTATAGTCTATTAGCTTATTATCTGCTAGGTATATTATATAAAGTACTATTTTTTCCCTCTACTCTATATTATTCTTATAAACCTATTACGCCGATATAAATATATTTAAAACTCTACTATCGAGTAGTACTCTAAGCTTCTTCCTATTAAACTCCGCTCAGAGTATTATATATAAAGGTATTATACTAGTAATCCTTCTAACAGCTTTTCTACCCGGTTTCTTAATATAGCTATTATTTTAGGGGCTACTTAGTTTTTTAACTAAGATAGGAAGAACCCTATCTTCTCCTTTTCTTCTTTATATAGCGGACATCTATTTATACTATATCTTATCTATAGTTCTTAGGTATAAGCGGCCTTTACCTATTTACTATATATATTATACTTCTATTCTAAGAAATACTATTACTATTTAATTAGTTGGTAATCTTTATCTAATCCTTACTATCTAAGTACTTTAAATGTATCTTAATAGTACTAGTATTTAACTATATATTATTTCTAATTTAAAGCTTTATATTTCTTTAAATATATATTATTTTTAGGACGTTTTTTCTTCTTAGGTATATTTACTCCTATTATCTTATAAGCTGTAATGTTAAGTTATCCCTTAATATCTCCTTATATCTCCCTTACTTCTAAAACTAACTTCTTTAGCTCCTTAACCTCTATAATAATTTTACTAAGCTAGTATAGATATTCTATTCTAAGGTAAATTAGACTTCTATAAATCTAATAGTACCTATTTTCTATATAATCTTCTACCTTATCTTAAGATAGTAAGATTCTTAGTAACAATTATATATCTATTCTTAGCTACACTTCTAACTTTATCTTAATACCCTTATATATTTAGTAATTGTTCTAGTAACAGCTGGCCTAATCTTTTTTACAGCTGTTCTTATAGGGTAGTATATATTTCCCTTTCTTACCTTTCGCCTATTCTATAAGATAGCTTTAATATATCTCTTATATATACTCGAATATTTCTTCATCTATAATTTTCTCTACTAATTTTACTACGGCTTTTAATATGCTCTAGCTGTCTCGGAACGTTACTTCTTTAAACGGTACATTCTAATATTTCTAGGGGTATAGCTTTATCTAATATATTTTATTATAGATCTAGTATTTCTTTTACTTTATTCTTTCTAGGATTAATATACTATCGAGTCTTAGTATACCTAGTAAATATTCTATATATTAGATAACTACTACTACCCTTCTTAGCTGTAGCTAATAATTACTTCCTTCTTTTACTAAACGGTATATTCTACATCTATTTTCTATATAATATATCTAGTATTATATTAGATATTAGTATCTATTAGTAGGTTGTATAATTATTATTTAGGCTTTCTTTTTCTTATTTAGATATTCTTTTATATAGTACCCTTTCTATTTATATAGAAGATACGCTTCTTTTTTAAGCCTTTCTTTCTTAAGATTACTCATCCTTAATTATTGGTAGTTCTTTCCCTTATCCTTTTCAACTTTTCTAAGAACTATTAGATTACTATTCTATAGCGCTGTCTTATTCTCCTTTTTAGTTAGTATAAATGTTTACGGCTAAGATTATTTCTCTATCTCCTACTTATATTAATAGTTGTTAATCCTAACTACTAATCCGATTATTTCTAATAGCTCTATTAGCCTTTCTTTTCTAGCTAGATCGTTTTTAATCTTATCCTTAAGCCCTTTATAGAAGATTCCTACTAATATACTATTATCCTATCCTAGTCTAGTACTAAGTCTCTAGAACTTTATAATATAATTTATTACCCTCTTAGTCTAGATTAACTTTAGTAGTTTCTTTTATACTTCTTATTCTACGTCTACTTCTCTAAAAACGTTTCGGATCTTATTCTTAAATCCTTCTTAGTATAAAGGTCCCGGCCTATAGCTCGGTCCCGTTCCTATAATACTATAATAGTAGTTACTCTTATATAACCCTATAGCTACCTAGACTAAAGTAAGCGAATAATATATATCTTACTACCGTATATCTTCTCTTCTCTTTCTCTAGCTTTAATAATAATAGATTCTTATTATATCTGATCCTATTATATTCTTAGACCTTCTCAATTTGTTAAAGCTTATACTGCACTAGATTCTATCTTAACTACTAAGTAGATCTACTACCGTACGAAGTTATAGACTAAAACGGACTAGTAGAACAAAGATTCGATATAGTAACTGTATAGAGACAGTTCGCTGAAATAGCAGCTAGGCTGGAATACCTAGAGAAAGAAAAGTAGTAATAGCAATTTAAAAGAACAAGTCTTTATCGGAAGCTTGAAGAGCAACTAAATAAGTATTCGGCCTCTAAGAGAAGTATCTCGCCGACTATACTATTAATAACTACTAAGCCTATTCGTATAAAAGCTATATTTAATAAGCTGGACAAGTTCTAAGAAGACCGTAAAGTATACTCTATTTGGAAAAGTAGTATAAAGATTAAGATCCGTATTAATAGTTTATCTATAAACTTAATAGATATAATAGTAGTAGCCTATATAGTATTATTTTATAAGAGTAATATTAGAATATACTTTTAGTTATACGAAAAATATATTATTATAAGTACTCTTACCTATAATATATTTTAGACAATTATAGATATATAATATAATAACCCCTACTATTAGAAACGAGCTAGAATCGAGTTTAAAAACCTAAGATAAGGTAATAAGACTTTTATTAAGTTCCTAGTTGAGTATAATTATCTCTTTATAGAAGCGTTATATAACTCTTACCTAGACTAAGTTAAGATATAAGATCTAGAAGAGAAGATTTATCTTAAGCTCCGCTAATTAACAATTAGTAGTATTAGTAAGAAAGACCTTACGTCGTATATAACCTTCGTATAGAAACTTTACATTCTTAATAACCGTTTTAAAGTAGCTAAACTTAATAGTACTTTTATATAGTCTTTCGGTAGGGGGAAGACTAGTTAAATAAGGGACAGCTAGAAACAGCTACTTATACTACTCTCGTAACTACAACTATTAGCTACTATTAATAATACTATAGACTAGATATTAACAGCTAATTACAGACTCGTATAGCGCCTAGATATAAGGCTTTAGCTACTAGAGAAGATAAGAAATATTACTAAGAAAGAGCTGAATGTTTAAAAATAATAGAATATCTATTTTACCTATAGAAATAAGGGTTACTTTACTTAAAGCTGCTATTATACTCCGCCTAGGAGTAGTATATAGTTTAATTAGGCTTGTATAATACCGCTAGAGTCTATTTAGTATAATAAGGAATATAGAGATATAGCCTAAGCTAATAGAATAGGAAAAGTATTACTCTAAATAGAAGTCGGCGCTTAGAGTTATAAAAAGAGTAGGTGAATAAATAAGTACTAGATAAATTTAATTAATTTTAGATAACTAGCGCTCTATTTATAGCCCCTATACTACTTAATAATATCTTTAACCTTCTCGCCTTAATAGATAATAGCTGTAACTTATATATAATAGTTGAGAAAAGGATTATACGAAAGGTTAGACTAGAATATCTCTACCTCCCAACGCTATTAATAGCCTTATTATTTAGCGACTTCTCGGCTGGAATTATTAAGGAGGTAGCTATTATCAACTTACTAGATATAGGTAGAAGTCGGGTAGGTCTAGGTCAGGTATTTACTTACGTAGTTTTAAGAATAGAAGAAGATTATAGTATAATCTTAGGACGTCTATAGAGGTAAAGTAAAGATATAATTATTAACTTAAAAACGGAAATCCTATATATTTATAGAACGGGGGTAATTGTATAAAACTAGGAGCTTTAAAAGTAGTAACATACGGCTAATATTACCTAAGTCTTAGTATATACTTTCTCTACTATAGTAAAACTCTATAGGAGACGCCTATAAGATTCTCTTACTAAGCTACCCTATATTTTTACCGTTAGTATAGCCGATATTTAGAAAGCTCTAGAAAATAAGCTGAAGATAGACCCTCGTATAAAACTCCCTAAGAAATATATATAGTAGCTCCGTACCTTTAATTAATAAGAAGCTAATAAGCTACCGCTTTTAAGACTAGGAGTAGACTATATAATTAAGCTGGAAGGAAAAGATAGAAGCCCTCTAAGGATCCCCTTGGGTCTTTTATATAGAATATTATAGGAGATACTCCTTATCCTTTAAAAGGCCCTAATAGAGCTCCTTAATAAAGAATTTATTCGGGTTAGCAACTCCCTAGCTATAGTACCGGTCCTATTTATACGAAAACTAGGGGGTAGCTTCTACTTCTATATTAACTACCACGCCCTAAACGCTATTATATAGAAAGACTACTACCCTCTACCTCTAATCCGAGAAACGCTAAATTAAATTAGTTGAGCTAAGTAGTTTATAAAACTTAATATTATTACTATATTTAATAAGATCCGAATTAAAGAAGGAGACGAGTAGAAGATAGTATTTACAACCTACTATAGTTTATATAAGTAGCTAGTTATACTCTTTAGCTTTATAAATACTCTAAGTATCTTCCAATAGTATATTAATCGTATAATCTAGGAGTATTTAAGCGACTTTATCTCGGTATACTTAGATAATATTCTTATATATATAGACGGTTCTCTATAAGACTATTAGTATTACGTTAAAGTAATCTTTTAAAAGCTAATAGATGCTAGCCTCTAATTTAATATTAATAAGTATAAATTTAAGGTCCGTATAATAAAATATCTTAACTTTATTATTAATATAGAAAAAGATATCTAAATAGACCTATAGAAAGTTAAGGTAATTTAGGACTAGGAAGCGCTTATATTAGTTTACAGTATATAGAGCTTTTTAGACTTTATAAACTTCTACCGCTAGTTTATTAAGGAATTTTCTAAAGTAGTTACTCTATTAATAGTTCTTATTTAAAGGAAATAAGAGAAGAAATAGTTTTAACTTAATAATTAGGTACTTACTACCTTTAATTACTTAAAGTAATACTTCGTATAAGCGCTAGTATTAGTCTAATATAACCCTAAAGGAGAAACAATTCTAGAGTATAATACCTCTAGTTAGTATACTAGAGGTATATTATTATAATATAATAATAAAGGAGTTTTATAACCTGTTACTTTTATATTAAAGTAAATACTTCCTATAGAGTATAACTACATAATCTATAATAAGGAATTATTAGCAGTTATATAATGCCTTAAAGAATAGAAGAAGTTCTTAAAACTATTTATATACTTTACAGTTTATATAGATTATTACAACCTAAAATACTTTACTAAAGTATAGAGGTTCTTTAAATACTAGGTAAGGTAGATAGTATTCTTTACCCAGTTTAACTTCTAGTTTAAATATAGCTAGGTAAGCTTAATATTCTAGTTAATACTCTCTTATATCACGATTAGGATCTTCTAAAAGAAGCTAATAATAAGTAGATCTAGAAAAGGATTAGCTAACTCTTTAGACCGTTTAATTTTAAGAATAGAGTTTATACAGCTCTTATATAAATTAGAAACTAGCATACTAAAGATACTCTTAATAATTAGATAGAGGTAGTTACCCCGGAAGACTCTATATTAGGGGAGGAATTTATAGACGAAGGGGAGTCTATAACTAAAATATTATATAAAGAGTAGTAAATACTAATAGAGACCTTATAGTAAAATACCTAAAAAAAAGATAAAACGTATACTACACTTCTCTATACTATTAAAATAGAGGAGAGAATACTTCTAAAAACCCTCTATTACCTTAGAATTAGTCTATCTAACCTCTTAGTTCTAGGAGATAGATTAATATAGAGAGAACGTGCTTAAGTTTCTAAGAGCGAGCTACTTCGTATAAAGCTAATCTAAGAAACTTATAACTCTTACTTAACTAGCTACCCTAGTAAGAATATTATAATCGGGTTAATATTACAATACTACTTTTAGCCTAGAATAGTAGCGGATATTAAACGCTTTATACGAAATTACTACTCTTATAGTAGAAATACAGTTTAGCGTTCTAGAAAAAAAGGCCTACTATATCCTCTTCTAGTCCCTAAGAGGGTATAGTTAGAAATTTTAATAGACTATATTATTAACTTACTAAGAACTATATAATATATTCTACTATTGAAGCGGCCAAACTATCGAAGTAGCTACTTTTTCTTAGTATTATAAATACTATATATAAACTATAATAAATCTACAACGCGACCTTCTATTAATTTAATAAGAAGGTAGAATTGAGCTTATCTTATAGACGTATAAATTAGGCCAGTTTAAGAGCGTATAACGCGTTACTATAGCTATTAACATATAATATTAACAACTCTCTACTCGACTTTACAGAATTACGTTTCGCCTTTATATACAACTAAATTGCTAGAAGCTTATAATAACCGAAGAATAAACAATTGTATAATATATTCTTAACCTTAATTTACGAGGATTTACGCCCCAGCTATATAAAGTAGCAGATATAGTAGATAAACTATTAGGCGTATATAGTAGAATATCTATAGAAAAGAATTAGTTTAAACGATTTATAGCGCGTATAGATAAGTTTAAAACAGCTTTTAATCGAGTAAAGGATTACTAAAGAATAAAATAAGAGAATTTAGAGGTTATTAACATATGGTTTAAACTTATATAGAATATAATTGCGAAATATAGTATATATAATAATAATATCTACAACTTTAATAAGATAGGCTTTTAGATAGGTGTTATTAGTATTATAAGAGTTGTTATAAGTTTAGAATATTATATAAGATCTACTCTTATATAGCTAGATAATCGCGAGTAGGTTATAGTTATCTAGAGTATTTATACTACTACGTATATAACCCTACT
>ML986771.1:39829-68095 GCA_010094045.1 Lojkania enalia
AGTATAGTATTATATAGCGAGGGATCTTTATATATAGCTGCTGAAGTATTTATAAACTCTTAGCCCTTTAAGAAGACTCGTAGTACTAATACTTAAGAAAGGGCTTAACCAGCTTAATACTACTATACTAACTGTAGTAAGACTGGATATAACGCTCGTACGTGCTAAAAGGATAGTAGGGAAAATTTTAAATTAGATAAAAGTATATTATATATAGAATCTCTTATTAGTATTTATTACGGCTAAGCTATTTACAGTTAGCCCCTTAGCAGGTCTAAGGATATATATATAGTATGTCTCGCATTTCTAGTTAATAGACGTAGTTTTCTAATCCTTATTAGAGCTAGCTAGTTCTAACAGTTATAAGCCCGGAAGCCTTTTAACTACTACTACGTTCTATATAGATAGACTAGAGCTAATTAATATAGGCTTAGTTAATTATATCTCGTTTATTAAGACTTTAGTTACCTCAACGTTGCTAGGCTAGCTAGGAAGCTAGAGAGCTTAGAACTAGTTATAGTAGAGACCTCAATAGATTAACGCGATATAGTATATTAAAAAGATAATAGAATTAGACCTACTTATTACTAAGGCTACGGTTATTCTTAATAAGCTAGAGTACTAGACGTAGTAGCTATTTCTGCGGAAGGATAGCGCGGACTAGAACCAGCTCTAGAAATACGTAGACCTAGACCTTAGTAAGGAGCTAGTCCTTTAACTAAATGCTAAAAAGCTGATTAAGAAGTAGTTCGGAGATTTCTATAGGATAGACAGTAATACTAAGGTAGTAGATACTAAAGTAGATATTATAGATCTAACTAATTAAGAATTAGCAAGATATAAAGCCTAATATAGGACGTATAGCTGTAGTAAGGCGCGGTAGCTGTAGAAAGAGAAGGCTCTTAGAGAATTCACGCAGGAGATATCGAGGACGATAGCAGCTCGATATATCTATCTAATTGCAGACTATAAAACTGTATATAATCGACTGTAGACTCTTAAGAAGTATCTCTACCTAAGTAAAGTTAAGCGTAGTATATAACTGTAGGCTCGATACTAGACGCTTAAGATATAACTAAGAAAGGGGAACCTGGATACCTGGTTTAAGGATTAGCTTAAAACGACGCGCGTTATAAGCCTAGTAAGTATACTAGAAGTGCAGGAGAATCGAGCTTAGTAGAACTTTATTCTCGCAGTTAAGAGCTTAAATGATAGCTGGGCAGCAAATAAGCTATCGCTGCTCATTAAGTCTAAAGTAGATAATAGGCTATATACGAATATCTCAGACCTAGTAGCACAGTATACGTTATACTATTGTCGTACTAGACCGGTTATATTAGAGCTAGGGACGTTCGCAACGCTTAGTATTATATTATAGCAACTATAGTAGTCGCAGTAAACTAATAGCAGCTAGAAACTTTAGTAATTAAAATAGATAGTCTACCTCTACGGAGATAGTTATAAATTTAAGTAGTATCTATATATTAACTTAGTACTACGCCTATTAGGCTGGTAGCCAGATTAAGATATTAAGCAGAGATTCTAGGAGTTTAGGATATTAAGATCTTCTAGGTTAAAGGTGCTCTATAATACTAAGAAGCGACTAGTAGTATTAGTAGGCTTTATAGGCTCTGTAATAGTTTTAGCGCTAGTACTAAGTATAATAAAAAGATAGAATAACGGGCGTTAACTATTAGGACTAGCTGCGATAGTAGCTCTAAACTTAAGTCGATTAGTAAGCTCTATAGCAGCTTTAGCTCTACAGCTTAGAGCTATACAGGCTAAGTAGTATTAGTATTAGCTATCGCTGCTTAATAGATAGATTATAGACCCTAGCTCAAATACCTATATTATTAATAGCAAGTTTTATAGCTGGAGAATAATACAGCAGCCTGGACTAGACAACTACGTATATATAGGGGGACAGCTACTGCTAATTTGAGAATAGGAAGAAGTCTAGCTATAGGTGTAGACGCCTGCTAGAATTAAGACTATCCTGCTCTTATACGTAGTATATATTCTAGAGATATTTACGAGTATAGTTAGTCTCTTACGCTACAGTATAGTAGGGATCTATTTTAACTTAGGACGAGACTATCTATATTAGATAGATCTATTAAATATTATATACTATCTTAAGCGTACGTCTAGATATTAGCTAATAGATATAGAGGATAGTATATAACTATCTCTATCAGTATATACAGCGCAGTATAGACCGAGGCCTTCCTATACAGCTTGTAAGTAGCTAGAACTTACACCCGTGTAAGCTTATAGGGTATTTAGCTATACTAGCTAGAAGGTAGTTACTTATCTACCTACTTATATTAACGGGCTTAAGTTAATTAAGCAGTAGTAGTAGAGAAATTAAGCTCTAAAGTAGATAGAATACGCCGTCTACATCTAGTCTAAGCTTTATAAGATAGTAAGTAGGAGAGCTCCTTAAGAACCAGCCCAGGGACTATTCGAGAGACTAGGGATAGATTTAGTCCAAATACGCAATTGGTTAGAGCGCTGCTATAATAGAGACTTCTAGATGTTCTATATAGTCTACTAGTATAGTAGGTAGTATAAGGCCTACTACCTGCCGAACAAGAATGCGATAATACTATAACATATAGTATAGAGATTATTAGTTAAGCTTAAAGCTCAGTTTAACGCGCAGGTTAAAGCTATTAGGCTTAATAGCAAGCGCAGATATTCTAAGATACTTAATATCTTTAAGGACCTAGAAATTTTAGTAGAACTACAAGTAGAGTATACTAAGGAGTAGAATAGTCTAATAGAGAGAGTAGGGCAGTCGCTAGTCGTACGGGGAAGAGCTATAAGGATAGACGCAGGGCTACTAATAGAGGTATTAAACGAGTGCCTGCTCTTAGCAGTCTATCTCCTTAATCGTACACTAACCGAAGCTCTAGACTAGTATACCCTATATAAGGTAATACGCGGAACTAGACTATTAGTAGCTTATCTTAGCGTGCTAGAAGCTAAAGTATATATCCTAAATTATTACCTATATTAGAAAGAGAAGCTATAATCTCATATACTGATTAGACGCCTTATAAGATATAACTCTATAAATATCTATCGCATCTAGATGCTAGAACTAGATAGAGTTATTAGGACTAGAGATATTATCCTACTACCTACAGAATCGCATGAAGATCTTATCTTTCCGGACAAGTAGATACTGCGTCTAGCAGCTGCAGTATTTAATATTAAGGAGAGCTATAAGCTAAATAATATAGAGCTTAAATAGATGCTAGATTAATTAACTCCTCAATTACGCAAGGAGATGTTAGATAATAAACTCGAGCAGCAGATTAAGCAGCAGCTTAAGTAGGAGCTAGGTCAGTAATAATTAAGTAAGCTAGCTAGAGTAGAGCATCCAGCAGTTAGTAGTATTATAATACTAGAAGACACCCTAGAACCGCGTAGTTAAGACGATCGCGACAAGCATCTAGAGGTAATAACTAGCCTCCCTAAGAGCTGGTATTAGATTAAGCTAGAAGTAGAGGCTCTAGACTAATAATTAAATAATACGAACAGACGCGACGAAATTAGTAGTTAGCTTAATACTAGAAATATTATAGAAACTAAAACTTATAGAACACCCCGCATATACTATATAGCATTTATAGAAGCGTTACAGCAGAAGATGAGTAGTAATATACTAGCTAATTAGCCCAGGATCAGTCTATATAGAGATTAGCTGCTACCTCTACTAAAGTAATGGAAGCAGCTTAAGAGGTATCTATTTAGAATCGAATTTAAGAAAGTAGTAATAGTAGAGCTTTAGAGCTGCCGCAGTAAGGGCTGTCTAGTTTATATAATAGAGACTAGAGCTAGTATATAGCTAGAGATTAAGCTTCTACCGCTAATATAGGTATTTACATACAAATTCGATAAGAATAGATATCTATATAAGTTTAAAGCTAGGCTAGTTGTTAGAAGAGACCTATAGTAGGACTGGGGAGATATATATGCAGCTACTCTAGCAGCACGAGTATTTTAATTCCTAGTTACTCTAGCAGCAGCTTTTAGACTACACGCCTATTAATACGATATTACCAACGCTTTCTTAAATACACTACTAGATAGACTAATATATACCTACACGCTAGAAGGATTTATATAGGAACTAGGTAAGCTGCTAGAGATGAGGAAAGCTCTCTATAGCCTGAGAGATACTCCTCTACTCTAGTATAAGTACCTTAAGAGCTCGCTGCTTAAACTAGAACTATAGCTAATCTAGGAGGTCCTATATCTATTTAGAAGTAAAAGCCTAATAGTATTCTTCTACGTTAACAATATAGTTATTCTAGTCTACCTAAACTACTTTACTATATATTAGCAATTTAAAGCAGGCTTAAAATTATAGTATAAGCTATACTTACTTAAACAGCTCTAGTAGTTCCTAAGAATTAGAATAGTTCGAGACTAAGATGCAGGTAGAATCTAGCTTAGTTAAGACTCGTTTATTAATAAGATCGCAGCTAAGTATAGACTGTAGAAGTAGGGGTAGAGAAACTATCCTACAGTACCTCTAGTCGATAACTACCTAGTATTAAGTATAGAAGAGCTAAACTATTAGAGAACTAGATATTATTAGCAGCTAGTCGGATCTCTAGGATATCTAGTAGTCTATACACGCCCAGACATCTTAAGAGTTTACTTAACTCTAGTAACCTATCTTAAAAATCTAGGATAGAGTTATATTCGAGTAGTAGAGCACGTCTGGAGATATATAATTAGCACGAGAGGGCTAGGCTTATAAATATCTAGACTAGATTAAGAAAACGCAACCTACCTTAATAATAAGTATAAGCTACTATTTTATAGAGTATTAGATGCAGCATTTACAGATAATTAGAAAACGCGTTGCAGCTCGCAGGGCTACCTATTTAAGCTTTATAGCCTGCCTATTAATTAGAAAGCGATAATATAGCGCTCGGTTACTAAGTTAACAACTAAGGCTGAGCTGCTAGCTCTATCCGTAGCAGGTAGTAAGCTGTAATAGTAGACCAGGGTCTTTAATCACGTAGGGTTTAGTATAGAAATAGTCCCCATACTATTTTATAATAATCAGCAGACAGTAGATATTACTACTAAAGTAGTAGATAGACTATAGACTAGATTACATTATATAGACACTCATCAGATATAGATTCGACAAGAAGTTAAAGTAGGAAGGTTACAGGTTAGCTGGAAGCCGACGAACTAGATACCAGCAGATAGTTTTATAAAGGTACTGCCTAAGCAGAAGTACCTTACCTTTTTAAAGCAGCTCAGTCTTACAGAGGTACCTAGACTAGTTAACTAGAAGGTAGCTTTGCTATTCACTACAGCTGGGGGGGGTATATTATAGCTATATAAAGGCACCTAGACTAGTTAACTAAAAGGTAGCTTTACTATTTACTACAGCTGGGGGGGTATATTACAGCTAAGCTATTTATAGTTAGCCCCTTAGCAGGTCTAGAGATATATATATAGTATATCTCGCATTTCTAGTTAATAGACGCAGTTTTCTAATCCTTATTAGAGCCAGCTAGCTCTAATAGTATTAAGTAAATTAACTTTTTATATATAGTATTTGTTGTGCTAAGAAAAAGTAGCTACTTTAATAGTTTAGCTGCTTTAATAGTAGAATACGTTATAGTAATAAGTATATCCTTATTATTATAAACCGTTTAAGTAAAAGAGTACTCTTTATTACCGTTCTAGACCTTAAGAGTTAAATATTAGCTAATAAGTTTATCGAGTATTTTATAGTACATCACAGGCTCCTATAAGTAATAGTCTCTAATAGAGGAGAGCAGTTTATATAAGGCGTATAAGTATATATCTATCGAATTTTTAAGATTAAATAAAGACTATTAATAGTATACTATCTAGAGACCGACGGAAGTATAAAGCGCATAAACTAGCTACTTAAAGAACTTCTCTACTACTATTATAACTACTATTAGAATAACTGGGATTTATAGCTACTACTAGCTTAGATTACTATTAGTACTAGAGACGCTTTCTCTACAAGAGTTAGCCTATTCTTTCTTACTTATAGCTATTACCTAAACTTAGGAGAGTTTATATAACTAGAAGAGAAGCTGCTAATAGAGTAGTCTAGAAATCCTATTTACATAGTAAAATAGATTATTAGTAAACTAAAAAACTGCGTCGAATTCGCGCAAGTAATAATAGCCTATATATAATAGTAGTAGTAAGAAATTTACAATCGTATAAGAGATCCTATACTATAATACTAATTAGAGGATAAAGTTTAGCTTAATATATGTAATATTAAAATAGACCTTATAAGGAATAAGAAGCTCTATAAACTCTATTAATAATATATAGTTAATAAGACTGTTAGATAAAATATATACCGACTAGACACCCTATTAGAAATTTATAACATCTTCTATACAACGCTACTTTACCCTATTATTTAAGACCCGTTACTAAGTTAAATATAGAATAACTATTAACCAGCGCTAATCAGCATTAAAAACGAAGATAAATAGGAGCTTAAGAAAATCCAAGACGTACGAGTAATTAGTAAGAGAGGAGGTAGCCTAAAATAGCAGTTCCTTTATAAGTAGACTAGTTATACTACACTCTTATAGAACAACTAGAGCGACTATAAAGATATAATTACTCTAAGAGAATTTAAACGGGATATAAGGCGGAACTTTACTAAAGAACTACTTATCTATATAACTCAGTATTAGAAGAAGAGGAGGAGGAGGAGGGGAATATTATAAAGGTCCTAGCCTATAGCTTAGTCCTATTCCTGCGATGCTATAATAGTAGTTACTCTTATACGACCCTACACCTACCTAGACTAAAGTAAGTAAATAATACGTATCTTACTACCGTGTACCTTCTCTTCTCTTTCTCTAGCTTTAATAATAATAGATTCTTATTATATCTAATCCTATTATATCTTTAAACCTTCTTACTCAGCTCTTAAAGAGTTTGTCTATAGATTCTCTAGTCTTCTTTATATTACCTTTATTCTCCAGCTAATTAGCTATAAATAGTTTAGCCTATACTAGTAGTATCTCTTCTATATTTATTATTATAGCTAAGATCTTATCCTTATCTAAGAAGAAGGTTGTACTATTAAACCTAAAGTACAGCTCTATTAATATAAGAAAGGGGTTAATATATTCTTTCTTACTATTAAACTTCTTTAGTAAAGCTACCTTAGCTTATACTTACTATTTAGCTTTAGCTAGGTCGGCTCTAGTTATAGCTAGTTTATATTACATCTATATAATATAGGTCTTCTATTCCTATACTTTTTATACTATAGTTTCTTCTAGGGCTTATAACTTTTAGGTTATTATAACTTAACTTTATAATGTAGTAGACATCTTTAGATAGTTTCTATTCTCTTAATATTAGGTAGTTATTATATTATTAACCTATATACTACTAGTATATATAATAACCGCTGTTGTAATTATATATATACTAGGGCTTATTTATATTAGATTAATTAGAGGTAGTAACTTTAGTAAAGAGAGAGTATTAGGATCGCCGGTTCTTCGAATATAATAAGTATATTTAGAAGTCTAATATAGTAATAAGATAAATCTATAAGAATAACTATATAGAACTTAATCTACTAAAAAAATCCTCCACCTTATATAGTTAGGTCTAAAACCGCTAAGTCTAGCTTATTAGGTCTATTAGATCTGTTAGGTTTATCCTACTATACCTAATACTTCTACTATTATTACGTATATAGGTTGTACTATACCTTATTATCTAGCTAATTATCTCTCTAGTTCTTACAGTCCTACTACTTACTATTTAAAGATTGGTTCCTAATATACTTCTACCTATTATTACCTTATTAGTCCTCGTCTAAATCGACCTATATAGTAGCTAATATTAGATTAAACCCTAGCTATAGAGGCGGTGCCTTTTAGTATTCTATATTTATAATATAAAGTTTCTAGGCTAATATATACTAATCTAGCCTATACTATATTTAGTAAGTAAACTATTAGTTATATCTTATATAGCAGCTAAAATAGATATAAATTTTCGCGAATCTAGGTTAAATATATATTAAATAATAACCTCCTTTTTAAGTTTTATTAGTCTCTTCGAGTTAGGCTTATAATTATACTCTAAGTAGATTCTAGTATATTATTAGTATATAGTTATTTAAATTATATTAAATATTAAAGTAGCGCATCTTTCGCTATTTATTTAACCTCTTTTAATAGTTAAAAAGGCTAAATTTACTTAATTCTCATTTTAGACTATATTTTTATTATTTTATTATTATATTATTATTAAAAGCTTAGGTATTATATTTTAGTAATAGAGTAGACTACTTACTTATATAGGCCGCTCGCTTATAAAGTATATTAATAGGTCTAAATATAGTATAAATCTACTTAGAGGTATATAAGAGTATATAGAGGTTTAGAGACCTAAGAATTCTATTAACATCTATAGGCCTTATATAAAAGGATATAGAAAAACTACTAAGCTACTTATAAGGAAGTATATAATTATATACGGATAGAAAAAGGAGTAGAGCTAGGGGTAGAATAAGATAAGTAAAAAGCTTTAGAATAAGATTATATATAAAGCTTTTGGTAGAACGATTTCTTCGCATTATTATACTACCTATATAAGAGCTTTTTATATAGAAAACTAAAATACTAAATAACTAGTATAAATTAGAAGTTTAATTAATATTAATTTGCGATCGAATTTAAAGGTATAAAAGCTTATTATCTACCCCTATTATTACAGCGATTAATTAGCTTAAAAAAGGTGCTAAGGTAATACTTTATTTAGCTATATTATTAAAGGGTCGAGTTACTAGCTTTAAGAAAGTAAATAAGGCTACTATAATATATAAATAGTGTAAATAGAAGTAGATTTAGAAGTAAGATACCTTATTAAAAGTAGAGGGAGAGGAGATTATTACTTAAATAGTAGTTAAGTAGTAGTTAGAGGGCGAAATATATTAAGAGTAGACGCGATTAAATACGAATTAGTAGACTTTTATATATTATAGTTACTATAGAGAGACTAGATATAATATATATACGTATAAGAAGAGTACTATAAATACTACTTAATTAAAGATATATATTATATTTATAGTATTTTAATATATTATAAAAATATATTACTAGAATAGTTAAAAAAGTTAATAAAGTAGTATACTTACTTATCTAGCACGCTCGCTTACTACTTATATTTATATACTATATAAGTAAACTAATTACCTAAGTAAGTTAATTATAATACTAAAACTCTACTAAAATCGCGATAATTATACTTTATAGTATTATATTATAACTAACAACTGTAGAATTAATTTAGAAAGAAGC
The DNA here is from genome assembly GCA_010094045.1 of Lojkania enalia. NCBI lineage: Eukaryota > Fungi > Ascomycota > Dothideomycetes > Pleosporales > Lojkania > Lojkania enalia. Next base: position 49,198 of record ML986771.1, read on the forward strand.
TAGAATATAGCTTATACTCTAAACTCTTTAATAAAATGTAATACTAACTATACGTCGTATTATATTAATCTATAATATCTCTTAAAGTATACTTAGTATATAAAGGTAAAGAATAGCTTTATAATACGATTACTAGCCTAATTTAATAAAGTTTAGTAAGACTGAGGAGTAGGTAATTATTTAGTATATATATAACAGCCTCTAATTAGTTAGATATAGAATAGAGTAATAACTAAGAATAATTATATACTATAAGAGGATTGTTCTTATAAGCTTATAATAGAAGTACGTAAGTAGAATATATGAAAGATATTTAAGTTGACTATAAAGAGCTATAAAGGTTAGAGTCGTGATATTGTTAAATACAATTTAGTTCTCTTACTATTCCTTCCTACTCAGTTACTTAGCTAACTAAGCGACTAAGTACGCTTAGTTATTTAGTTAACTAAGCTACTAAATATATTACGTATCTTATATTAACCTTATTCTTCTAACTATATAGAGTTCTAAATCTCGATTAGGTCTAATATAGGGATTCCTATAAGAGCATCTATAATACTACCTTCCTCCTCTAAACTCTTAGCTTAAGAGTTTTCCCGTTTTAAACTAGTATATAGTAGGGTTAGTACGCTATTTTTACTAAAACTATATATATTTCTAATACCTCCCCTTTATTATTTAACTCTAAGTAGATACTATTATACTAATTATATAGACCGTTTAGGCGAGACTATTATACTTTATTTCTAGTATTCCTATAAAAGGTTAACTAATAAGGTAGATAAGAAGAAAATACCTAAAAAATTATATTATTTAAAATACCTTTATTCTAGTATACGTTCGTTATATAATACGAATTATAATACTTAGATAGCTCGTATACTACAATTCTATACTACTAGTTTATTCCTAATTCTTCCTAATAGTAAAGTAAGATGCTGAAGTTGCGAAACTAGAGGAGAAAATTTATCTAGCCTAGGAAGAGTTAGAATAACTTTTTAATAAGGTAGTAGCAGCTCGTATAAAGATTTAGTATCTTTATAAGATTTGTAAATAAGTAAAGTGTAGGTAGGTAGAGGGTTATAAATATATATAGGAGCAGCTTAAGAAAGAAGAAGAGGCGGATTATAAGGCGGGTCTTCTTCCTAAGATAGAGTTGCCTCCTGTAATATAGTTAATACTGTTTAATCCTACTACTCTATCTCTAGGTTTCCTTTATAAATTTAGATTTTATAATATACCTACAATACTGTAGGACTAAAGTTTTCTTCTAGTTCTTAGATATTATTCTATAGGTTCCTATATTTATCTATTCCTAACTATTTAATTAGATAGTACTATTTACTATTCTATATCTTATACTTTATTATTCTCTTAACTTTCTATTCCTAGTCTTCTCCGTATACGTCTATATTATATACTACTAGTTTAGTATTTTAGGGTGCCTTTTCTATAAGTACGATATAGAAGGTTAAGTAGATTTTTATAGGCGTAGGTAATTTAAGTTAATAATTTATAGGTAATATTTATTCCTTAATCTTATATAGTCTAATTTTAATATAATCTAGTTTACTGCTTAGTTATTTACTTTAAATATTCTGTTATAGTAGCTAAACTTTTTCTTTCTTCTTAAAGTAAGGTAGTTGTTTATATTTCTTATTATAATATTTCTTTATAGTATATTATAGGAACTAGAAGTCTTTCTTTAGTAAGTCTTATATTTGTTAAATAATATCAATTTATTCCTATACCTATAGTACCTATAATACTACTTTAATTAGGGTGTTGTAAGTTTTTAGTTTATACCTATAGTTTACTATAAATAGTAATACTCTAGTTATACTATATTTAGTACTATTATACGCGAGTTATACTATTAGTAGTAGTATTACCTAATTATTTTATCTATAATTAAGGTAGTACTATAAGTATTATTCTACTATTTAGTTTATTTATTCTATCTATCTATCTATTTGCGGGTAAAATACTGTAGATATCTTATCTTTAATTTCTAGTAAGTTTATAATTATTTACTAAAATTTTAAAGTAAACTTAGTATTTTAGTCTATAATTATTTTCTATAGTACCCTATATTATACGACAATCTATTTTAGAAAGATGTTTACAACTTATTCTACTAATAATACTTTATTATAGGGAATAAAGTAGGTATATTTTATAAGTCTATCTATAATTATTATAATCGAGTTATATACTTCTCTCTTAGGGTAGTCTTTTAATTTTAGTAGCTTAATAATAAAGTCTATAGTAACTTCTATCTATAGCCTAGTTAGTATTTCTAGGTTCTATAGTAGTTTATAGAGTATATATCTATTAGGTTTATTTTATTAGTAGTCTATATATTCTCTTAACGTATTTTTTACCTATTCTCTTACTTTAGAAAAGTAGAATCCTCTAAGGATTCGTTCTAGCGTTTTTTCTATTCTCTAGTATCTATATATAGGAACTTCGTGGAATTACCTAATAAATTCTTTTCTAACTTTAGCTAGTACGTAGATTCGATTATAGACGTATAATAGTCTATCTACCTATTCTAGTTCTTATTCTTAGAATTCTTTAGGTATTCCGTCTATTACTAATCTAATTAGTATTATCTAGCTTACTTCTTTAGTAATAGTTGTTGCTGCGAGTTTTAGGTAATTATATACTATGTTTCCATCTTATTATTTTCTTAGTAGTATAGCTGTAGTTCCTTTCTCTTACTCGTATTCTAGTAGTCTACTTAATACGTCTACTCTTCGGTTTTATTTTCCGCTAATATAGATAATCTTAAAGTCGAATGTAGCTAGTTCTTATAACTATCTAACCTACCTAAGAGTTAGAGTTTTATTAGTAAGAAAGGTAGTAAGGTTTTTATAGTCGTAATAGACTTTAGTTTACTATTTTACTCCTTATAGGTACACACGCTATTCCTTAAAGTATACTATAATAGTTAGAAGTTCTTAATTATATATATTATAATTTATTTCTACAGGTATAAGTTTCTGTAAATAGTATACTACTAGATATTATTTTCTATTATAGATTTATATAAGGATTCCGGCTATTCTTATTCTTAATACGTTAGTTTCTATAAGAGCTTTCTTTTCTAGATTGTAGAGTTTTAGTACTAGTTCTTGTTAGAATTATTTTTTAACTTCTTAGAAGGCTTTTTCTTATTTATTTCCCTATATAAAAGTAATATTTTTCCTTAATAGTTGTATTAAGGGTATAGTTATATCGCTCTAATTATCTATAAAGATTTAACAGAAGTTATAAAATCCTATAAAGGATTAGACATCTTTAATTAATTTTAAAGTTAGCTAGTTTCTAATTACTACTAATTTATTTAGGTCTATTTATAGTTGTTCTAGTTTAATAATAAATCTTAAGTAGTCTGTTTATATAGTATAGAATTTACATTTCCTTACCTTAAGGTATAATTTTACTACTTATAGTACGCGGAGTACTTATTCGATATATTCCTTATATTCTTACTTTATTTTAAAATATACGAGAATACCGTCTAAGTAAGCTATATAGAATTATCTAAGGTAGGGTCTTAGTACCTTATTAATCCGTTTTTAGAAAGTAGCTGGTATATTAATAAGCTTAAATAGTATAACTAGGTATTTAAAGAGTCCCTTTTTTATTCTAAATACTATTTTCTATTCGTCTTCTTCTTTAATACGGATCTAGTAGTACGCCTTTTAGATGTCTAATTTTATAAAGATAGTAGCTTCCCTTAATTAGTCTCTTAAGTTACGGATAAGTAGTAAAGAGTATCGATCCTTAATTATAATATTGTTAAGAGTGCAATAATCGACGTATATTTATAGGTCTATTATTCTCTTCTTATCTATAAAGAGTATAGAGTATACAACTAGTAAGCTTAATTCTTAGATTATTCCTTTCTTTAGGTACTTATTTACATATTATTCTAGAACCTCTACTTTTCTTAGTATTAGGCTATATATTAATCTATACCCAGGTTTTTTTCCTAGTTGTAATTTAATTTTATAATTATATTCTCTATATTTAGGTAGGTATTATAGTAGTTTTTAAAGCTATTTTATTAAGTATTAGTATTCTTTAGGTACGCTATATAATATATTTCCTATTAAGAATAATTCTTTTACTACTTCCTTTACTATTACAGCAAGTTATTCCTTAACTAGCTGGTCCAAGTTTTTAAAGATAATTCGTCCCGTTTACTAGTTTATCTAAGGATTTTCCTTTCTTAACTATAAAATCCCTAGGATAATATTATAGTCGGTAATTCCTATAATTTAGAAGATTTATCCTTATTAAGTTGTTCCTAGGATTTCGAATTCTTCTAGTTCTATAATATATATAACTTTCTTCTAGAAGTCTTTTCCTTTTATAGTTTAGATTATATAGAGTCGTTCCAGTTATACTATAAGTATTTCTTTTCTAGTAATATAGTTACTAGCTATAAAATTCTTTATTACTCTACTATTAATAAGTATATATACCTTATAGCCGTAATATTATTCTAGTATTATAAGATAGTATTCTCCTATATTCCTATATAGTTAAGTTATCTTAAGCTAATAGACTATTACTTCTTTTATAGATATATATTTTAGGTATTTCCGTTCTAGACATTTATACTATAGTCTTCCTCTAATATATACTTTAGGTAGTAAAGGTTCTAGTTTAAATACTATATAGTTTTAGGTTTATTTAGTAACTTCCCATCCTATTATAGCTTCTTATTTTACCAGGTTTCCTAGTACCTTATCTTCGTTTAGTTGTCTTAGCTATATACCTATATTTTCTTTTCTTTTTTAGTAGGTTTTATATTGCCGTTTAATATACGATATCTATACTATCTTAAAATATACTGGGTAGTGTTAGTTTATATAAGGGTCGTTGTCTTCCCTAATCTAGTAGTCCTATTCTTATTTATATCGTAATGCTTTTAGTATCTAGTATTTTACTAGTACTTCACTTCGTAAGAAGGCTACTACTTTCTATACTATATATACAGCCTTATCCCAATCTATTATATTAAGGTATCCTTCTACTACTTTTATTATTTCTATTTATTTTTGGAAGTATAAGAAGCAGATTTCTCTAGGGTAGGTATTTTACTATTCTTTATAAACGTCGATAATATTCTATTCTAGTCTATTCTTATTATAGAATCTTATAGGTAGTTCCTCTCTTAGGATAGCTATAAGAGCCGGGGTTCCCTATTTATACTCGATTATTCCTCGTTAGTATATAGAATATGCTTTAGGTACTAGATTAGATATTAGTACTTTAGTAGTAGCTTCTTCTATTTATAATAGGGTGTTTATTTCTTTATCCTCGTTTAATTCTTCCTAAACTTCTTCTAGCTATCTTTTTATGCGTTCTTATATTGCTGTAAGTTGTATTTTCTTCTAAGACTAATATCCTATAGCTTCTTTAAGTTGTTAGTATATTTAGTACTCGTCTTCGTTATAGAAGAACTAATATAGCGTTCCGTATTCTATAGTTACGACTAGTTCTTCTTTACCTACTTCCTGCGGTTTATCTTCTATAGGCCGGTTTTTCCTCTCTTTCTTTTTACTTCAGCATTCTTTTACTATATATCCTAGTTTCTAATAATTATAGTACTTAATATCTTTTTTCTAAATCTTTCTTTCTTAGGTCGCCTGTAATTTAGGCTTCTTTTCTCTAGTAGCGCTTAGATCCATAGATCCGCCCGCGTCGGCAGCCCTTATTAAAAAGCGTACTCTTTAGTAGTATGCTTATCTTTCCTTATTTTTAAACTAATATAGTTTATCGTCGATTCTTTTTACTAATTAGAAGTATAATACTAGGTTTTAGGGTTGTTCTATATATATTATTACCCTTCTTATTTCTATTTTCAATCCTCTGCGAAATTTTACTATTATACTATAGTTGTCCTATACAACTTTATTCGAGAGTTGTTAAAAACTTGATATATACAAGGTAATAGATCCTAGTTAAACTAGGTTGTAGAGTCTATCTTCTACTACTCGTATTTCGTCGATATCTCTAAACGCTAGTTTAAGTTTCTATTAGAAGTATACTAGGCTTATAAATATTACCTTAGTTTTACTTTTCTAGTTTTCTTCTACTTAGTTCTTAAAATCTATTAGAAAGGACTAGAACTAGTTAAGTAATTTATCTATTAGGTAGGCTTCTATAAATAGTACTTTCTTATTCTTATACTAGATAATATCTAGGTTAGCATTAATATAAATTCTTACTACTATTAGAAATCCTTTAAGTTTAGACCTGGTTCTATTAAACTTATTAAGTAGTACTAGCTTAATTCGTTACTAATAATATATTAGTAGTAGTACTTTTTTAACTTACTTAAGTTTCTAGATAATTCCCGCGAGTCCTATTCCTTACTTACTATTAACTATACCTTATATTTCTTTAAAACTTTCGAGAAGGCTATTTTAAGTCTCCTTTAAGCTTCTTATCTATTTATCTACTAGAACTAGCTATTCCTATTATTATATTAATTTGTTCTATATTCTTATAAATATAGTTACTATACCTACCTCTGAAGAAGTAGCCTTATTAGCTAATTCTAACATTCTACTTACGTGAGTTTCCTACGTTACTTACCGAAGGTATATCTTTTCTTATAACTAGGGTAGTCTAACTAGTCTTACTTCTTCTAACTTTACGAGGGTAGTTAAAGTATAACAGCCTCTGATTAGCTAGGTATAGAATAGAGTAATAACTAAGAGTAATTATGTGCTGCGAGGGGATTATTCTTATAGACTTATAATAGAAGTATATAAGTAGAGTATATAAAGGATATTTAAGTTAACTATAAAGAGCTATAAAGGTTAAAGTCGTAAGGTTGTTAAATATAATTTAGTTTCCTTACTATTCCTTCCTACTTAGTTACTTAGCTAACTAAGCGACTAAGTACGCTTAATTACTTAGTTAACTAAGCTACTAAGTACGCTTAATTACTTAGTTAACTAAGCTACTAAACGCGTTATATATCCTATATTAGTCTTATTCTTCTAATTATATAGAGTTCTAAATCTCGATTGGGTCTAGTATAGAGATTCCCATAGGAGCATCTATAATAATATACTAGATCTAGATATAAGAGGATTTCCGCCGCAGCTTACTACTAGCTATATACTCTACTAGCTAGGTTAGAAAGAACTAGGTAGAAAACTTTATTAAACGTATACCTAAGCTTAAGGTTAAATTTAATTAAAAGTACGACTATTTAAAAGCTAAATATAAGAATTCTAAAGTTATAAAAGGCTAGTTCTACCTTATATAGAATATAAAGGCTAAGTATAGTATTATTAATAAAGATATATACAACTTCGATAAATTAGACTTTATAATAGGCGTAATATCGATAGAAGTAGTAGTTACTAGCTCTAAGAGACGGAATTAACTAAAGCAGCTCTAGCTAGATAATTATAAGTAGACTATAGTTATCTAGGGTATTAACACAATAGGATAGATAATACTACCTTTTATTATCTTTACAGGCACCTACCACCTCTCTATATAGTATAAAGAAGACGATATTCTACTAACCTAGGCTATATAGGTTACTGATAACGGCTGGACGATAAATAATATTAGTATTAAGTAGTTAAAGTACTTTAACGTATATATAAAGGATTGTACTATTAGTATATATTAATTACTAATTCTTAACAGCTATAAAAGCTACAACTCGCTTAAATTTAGGTAGCTTTATAAAGAAAAGAATATTATTACTCTCTATATACTTCTATAATTATTACACCTACTATAGTTACTAGATATAGATTATTTCTCGCCTTTAAAGACTGCGTATAGGTGCTGAGTTAAGCAGCTAATACGCGGTTATATTAACTATATTATAAAAATCGAGTTCTTATCCTACTTTAAAGTAGTTTTTAATATAGTAATTACGAAGAGTAATATTCTAGGTAGCTTTTAAGATGCTAGTCTAGTTCTATTTAACTTAGATATAGTCCTATTAAAGCTTAAAGTTTAACTACATATACTAATACCTTCTATAGTTAAAGATACCCCTTAAAAGTTAAAAATACTAAGTAATCCTATTAAATTTAGGTCTTAATCTATATACGTTTAATTAAGAGTTTAAAAGCACCTAAATAGCTTATCTACTTTAATAGTAGAGGCGTTTAAACAGTTTATAAAGGGGGCTATATATATAATATATAAAAACGTACTATTATATATTTAGGTTACTAAGCTTTAAGCAGCTAATAAAGCTGCTATATAACGTTAATCGCATAAAAGAAAGTATATATAGAAGGAAGGTAACCTAACAATTAAAGAAAGCGCTTGATTAACTACTCTAAAAAAGTTTAGCACTTGTACTAATAAAAAGAAGAGTAGAAAGAAGGCGTGCGTTAATAGAGGCTAGCTAACTTAAAAGCGCTATAGGTAGTACAGTAAGGTTAGGCATAACTCGTGGACGTGTAAAAATAATACTATAGATATAGAAGAATAGGCTACTATACTATATAGTATAATAGAATATAAGAAAGTATAATATTTTGCGAAAAGTAGTTACGATTTTAGTATAGTCTTAGTATTATAATTAGCTCGCTTAGATAATCAGCTCACTTATACAATACGTTATAGGATAATTAAATTATAGTTAGTTAAGGTATTATAGTTTACTTACTATATATTATAGAAAGTTAGTAGAGTTAATAATATACTTATACTAATAGTATACTTATAAACTATATTATATTTTATAATCGTCTATTTTTTAGTTATAGTAAGCTTATAGTAATTAGTACGTATCTAGAGTTAAATTATAATTCTATAAAGCTAATTTAAAAGCTGCTAATATTATATATTAAAAACTTCTATAGCGTATTATACGCTCTAAAATTAACCTAAAGTATAGGCCTAAAGTATAAGATTAATTCTAATTTCTTACTAAGATAGATTAGTATTATATTATTAATATATTGCAGTTTATATATAGTAATTGTAATGCTGAGAAAAAGTGGCCGGCTTAGTAGTAGAATACGTTATAAGATAAAACATTTATTAATAATTCTAGTAGAATAGGAGTAGTAAGTCTAACTATTTCCTTCTCTTTCGCTTAATAAAGCATTCTTACTAGGTCTATTTAAGGTTATTTACCGGTAGCTCTATAGGCTTTATAGATATCTGACCCAGTCTATTCATCTCTAGGGGAGCGTGAAAATTGTCGTATTGCGTATGCATTAACTTCGGACGATCGCTTGAACCGATTTCATTTGGAATATCTTGGTATTCAGTTTGCGGTGCAATACCCGGAAGAGCCACTGCATCTCTTCGTGTTTCGCGTCTTTGACGAATCCAGTAAATCCCGAAAACTGTCACGCAGATGACAACAATACTTCCCACCACGCCCCCTACTATCACGCCAGTATTTGCCTGGTTCGAGTATACGGATGTTGGATTGGGACTTGTAGTGGAGGGAGATCCAGCGTTAACGTCAGGAGTAGAGAGTGTCGGCGTTACGGATGGCATCGATGATTTTATAATGAATTCTGACGCCGATGTGCCGGAACTGGCTTGCGTAGGTGATGTAATTTGCGCTAGAGTTGGGTTGGGAAGTAGGACTTGGACTGTTGCGGTCTGGCCACATGCAATATATTCATACGTCTGATCGGGTCCGTTGACCAACAGAGCAGTAGAACAAAGTTCCTCTGATTGACTGAAACCGTAAGCTGATGGAAAGCATAGAAATGACGATATCTCCCCGAGATTATATCGTACCACGTAAATGTTGTGATATCTGACATGTCAGATAGCCTTCCACATCCACCTGTGCATGCGTCTTTATCCACACAATAGCCAGCTAAACCACAGTCTCGTGCTGCAGACACCGTCTGTGGACAGAATCCCCAGAGCCCGTTTGCGGTGTCGAATCTACATGCCCATCCGATTCCGGCTGTTCGCGAAAGTGTAGGGTTACCGGTAAGATACCCGCAAGTCTGTTCTGTTGGGATTTGCCGCCTATTGGGTTTATGAGTGGCTGGAATTACTCTACTATTGACACCAAAGTCTCCATGACCAGTTTGCCAACGAGCTGGAGGAGCACCGGAGAACACTAGCAGTAAAATGGAAAAAAGGATTGAAATGATTGCCTTGGGGAAAGTCATGATAAAGAAATGACAGCCGATAACTCAAAGAGTGTGATTTGAAGGTATTGAGAAAGCCCTTCCCTTCAGGGGGGTTTGTGGTTAGAATTTCGTATCGTCGCGGAGGCCCGTGCCGCCGTACTGTGCCGCACCTACAACGCGGTGGCGTGTCGAGATCTCCGGTAGCGTCTTAAGTATTCACATAAGGCCAAATGTAATGAACTCGTTGAAAAGGAGATGTTTACAAAGTTAGGTAATATTATGAGAAGACCACCTTAATGGCTTCGTGACCTATCCAAACTGGTTTTTCACTAACCAGTTCTTAAAATTATCGCGCTTTACGGCAAGTACTTTTTACTCGGTGGTGGTCCGAACTTCGCAAATTCACTTTCGGGCCATGGAGAGCAGGAAGCACTTATGTGAACTACAAGAGTCAGGGTCGAGTCGCGGCCTGGCTTAGACCAACAAGTCTCAAATTTTCCTACTTGCCACGGTCCAGGCAATGTCAACCGTAGGGTTGGAATTTAGCTCCGGCTCAAAAAGACCAATGCCCTGACCAATAGTGTCTTAGAATGATTTGGCTTCGCTTAGACAGGGGCTGTCATCATCGTGATTAGCTACTAGACAGTGGTTTATAGGCTCGTGCATTAAGCGCCTACAGCTTCGCCGCACCCCCTTTGTTAGGTCCGAGCATATCAGCTCAGCGAAACTTGCAACGCGGCACAGTTCAATGAAACCCACATATCCTCACCTTTAATGTGTAGCAAATCTAGGAGCACTTTCCTCCCATACTTCACTGATTTTCGCTTCTCTCAACCTTTCTCGAGTTCTATTTAATAACTATTCACAGTACAATGGTGTTAAGAAGGGGAGTGATTTCACTTTGTCGCAACGTCACAGTTCTTGCGATTATTTGTCTCCTTATCATCAACTCCTCATATTTCCGTTACCGCGATTCGATTACTTTTGCAGGTTTGTGTATTATCCTCCCCATTTTTTCGATTTTCTTTAGCTTAGGATGAAATAGATCCCAATGGACGTAAAAGTGCACCGGCGACTGCTTCGTCAAAGCAAGGCAACGCGACTCTTCTAGAGCAAGTGCCTCCATATATTCGGGCCATCATGGATCCTGCAGACACCACATTTCCGCGACTCGAATGCCCGTTCTCGAATAAGAATCGCTATGCATATCTAGGAAATTCTTCAGCACCTTCCAACAGCCAAGTGCCTTCGTATTTCTTTGCTCTGAACCTGCACCAATGTAGGCATGTTCTTCCCCGATTGCTTGGCTCGATAGTAGAGACTATAAGATTCCTTGGACCTCAGAATTGTGTTCTTTCCATCGTCGAAGGGAGGTCTGATGACGGTACGTTTGAGGTACTTCACAACCTTCGCACCGACCTTGAAATTCTGGGCATCTCGTATCTCTTCGAGACAAGCGATATTAATCCCATGGCTAAAGGAGGCGACCGGGTGAAAGCTCTTGCAGAACTCCGTAATTTAGCTGTGACGGATCTCTTTGAGCGCCCTGGAAACTACGCAAACGACACAACCGTTGTTTTCCTCAATGATATTGCCCCCTGCATGGAGGATATTCTTGAGATTATTCACCAAAGAATAACCCAGGAAGCTGATATAACATGCCCAATGGATTGGACATACGTGGGTGAGCATCCAACTTTTTATGACGTGTGGATTGCGCGTGGGATGACTGGAGATTCTTTCTTCCGGATACCAGAGGACGGCAGCTGGAACTGGGCATGGAATCTTTTCTGGAATGATGCCACAGCATATTCGCGTTGGTCTAGCTGGAAACCCTTTCAAGTATTTTCCTGCTGGAATGGGATGGCGGCATTTACCGCAAAGCCACTTATGAACGGACAGATCAAATTTCGGGGTCCCAACAATAATGAATGCTACCAAGGGGAGCCAAGATTGTTTGCAAAGGACATGTGGTATCACGGTTTCGGAAAAATTGCTGTAATACCTAGCGTCAATGTAGAGTATAGTGACAAGGCCAGCAAGAAAATCAAGGCTCTAAAAGGCTACACGTCTTCGCACATAGCCAAAGAGGCTGAAGATACACATATAGAGTGGCAATCTGACCCTCCGGCGCAGGTTAAATGCATGATCAACTACGACAATCAATTTTTTGTATATTGGAGTCAGGGATTACCCCCGTTAGCCGCAAAAAATGAGACATCAGCTGGAAAATATTAAGTACTAGCACGTCATGAAATACTGTAATAATGAAAAATTCTTTGTTTTCGGAAGATTTGGCGAAGAGGATACGGCAACTAAATATAAAGAAGGACTAGAGCCCCAAATGGCTGGGGATTTAAGAAACGAATGGTCCTAGTGATGCATGTTGTAACGAACCTATGTTGATAGCAGCTTGGCTTGTACCGCAAGCCGTAGCTGGTGGCAATTTCTCGATGGAAATCATGTCATGCAAAATGCATAAACCTATAACAGTGAGGTTTAGTGCGCGCTGCTTTAGTGTCAGGTTGGTCAGCTTTAGGAAGCAAATAAGGCTCTATCGCAACGCAAAAGGATCAAAAAATGTTTTATAGAAGCAAGGTAGTCTTACTAAGGCTGAAGCTGCTAAGAGAGCTACTGTAGTGGGGATCTCAGCAAGTCCGCCGAGTACGATTGCCTACTACTATATGGCCGCAAGTTACCCGGTTGCAGGTTGTATCGGATACCGTCGCACAATATATAATCAGGCCGGATATTAGCTGATATATCCCTTTTTTGTGAAAATAAATATGGCCTGCTGGCTATCCCTAATCAAAGCAATTCAGTTCCTTATATCCCTCCCTGAGGCAAGATTCACCTCTCAACAGCTACTTAAAAGGGGGCGAATAAGCAGCTGGGAGATAAAGTACGCGCAGGTAGGAAGCGCAGAAAGGTCGGCATACTATACCAGTAGCGCTGCAGAGAGCCTGCGCATAATGCTAGAACTTTCGCAGTAGTAGATAAACAGTATATCTATCTTTTGTTAAAATATCATATTAATATCTACTGGATATATACTTCTAAAATAGAGATGGCTGGTGAGGTGGGCGACTCGCCTATAAACTACGTTACTCCTTTCTTTAAAATAAAAGAAATTAATAGATTGTACTATGCTATATTTATAGTAATAAGGTGGCTTTATATTCTACATTTTAGCTTTATAATAGATAAGGAGCTCAAGGATATTTTTATAGGTTGCCTTAGTAACAATGCCGTCCATATACCGGATGACTGTCCTAACATGCTACTATACCTCCTCCTTTAATATAACATAAGATGGAAGTAAGGCGTATACTCCTTTAAGCTAAAGGATGTTATGAATTTAAAGCGCGCTGCACTCCTCTGTTTTAAGACTGTAGGGCTGGACAAAGATATAAGTTACAACGTTGTCCTTAGACTACTCCTCGGCGTCGCCTAATATCTTCTCTGCCTTTATTTTAAGTAAGTATATTGGCTTGGAGCCTTCTAGGTATACTTTTCGAAAATAATTGTTTGCTCATTATTTTAGCATGGTCTAAAAGTCTAGGATCCTTGTTTTGTTACAGTTAATAGCGGGTTTACCTGCCAATTACGTGCCATGCGGCGAAGCCTGTATGTCCTTATATAAGTTGTTTCTATCCAAACCGCAAGGATTTAGGCACCAGGCGCTTATATTCGGCTCCGTTCCCCTCCATGTTACTGCTTGCGCCTCGAACCTTAACATTATATCTCTAAGCCCCGGAAATAGCCATGCTTGCTATAAAGCGCCTCTTACAAGCGCAGACATTCCTCTACATGTCTATAGATAGTACGCTATCTATATACGTCCTGGTATATAATAGAGGAGCACTCTGAAGCTGTTGGGGTGGACATGCAAACATACTTACACGGGATCTTAGAAGTTGTGTTTCTAAATAACATGGTGTATTAAGGGAGAGGGATTGATGAGGTTCTGCTCAAGCGAATTCGACCGAATCTAGGGGTTGAGTCTGTAGAATGCGACGCCCGACTACCGCCAAGGGATGCGTGAGGTGCTATGACATCGGACTCCTACGGATTACACAAGAAGTCCCACGTGTCCCTAGATCTAGCGTTAAGACGAATTATATAGGTAGCAGGTTGAATTTAGCGATTATATAGGGACTATATTGTACCTAGGATTTGATGCTCTAACTCATTGATTTACTTACAATATATTATGCTGATTAAAGTTTTACTTTCTAGACTCTTGAATTTTGCCGTAGCGGCGCTGGTACCTATTTACGGAGGTGAAGACCCCGACGGCACCCTCATCAGGTGCTCTTATGCTATAAAATTGGGCAGAGGTCACGCTCTTGACAATCATTGGAATATTATTAGGGTAATGGAGTCCACCATTGGATCTAGTAAAGAGCCAGATCAGTATTTGTCTTTCCTACCATAACCCTTTAGGGTGATATTTACTACATTTGTATTGCCTAAGTTACAGTTAAGCTGCGCTAATGCATAATCTGGGGCACAGAGTAACCTTTCGAAAACTTCGCCTTCTTTCGAATATCATTCGGTTCTACACACGTATCGTATTAGGACGGACAACCACACCATGCATGGATTCATTCGACAAGATCTAGCCATCGAATGGGTCGAACAAGATCGATTAGTCGATAGACATCTATATCTAGATGTCGAGACAAATAGTACCGTGCACCCCTTACGCAGCCCTTCGAACCTTACCAAGAGATATTGCGAATATGACAATGAACTGTTCTGGAGTAAACCTTAGATCAATTCGTGGGAACAACGAATAGACGTAAAAGACTCCCCGCCCGATCACGATTGGTTTTGGACAAATGCACTATAGACAGAGGGCCGAGAAGTGAATGTATACATACTAGATAATGGCGTGAACATCAATCATCTATGGTCCAACCTCTGTGATGAGCTTGATTATGAACCCCACGGAGCTTGCGCCTGCAACTTTTGGAGATATTATAGCCCGACTACGAAACCCCTTACAAAGACCCTACTGGACATAGAACGGCTGTTGCAATTGTGTGATCCATACTGCAGCTCGTCTACCATCGTAAACGTCAAGACATATAATGCCACATTCGGCGACATTGCTACATGTGAAGACCGCCCCACCGAACCAGATTCATTTTGTGTGCTAATCGTATCCGGTTCAATAGCAATTGGCAATATAACTGAAGAACATCACGAGTATAAAAGAGCAAATGTACGTTTTATTCCACTTTCCGCCAAGTCGCTACTTTAGTCGCCTTCAATATGTTATCTCCTGAGCTTGTGGAAGCTTCCTTTATCGTCTTGTGTCATTATTAAGTCCAATCGTATTACCAACACGTAAGAGGCAGACACACCGCCATACAAGGCTCAGACTTGCCGCTTTTATATTCTATGAAAGATCCATTATTCACTACTGATGGGGTATTGATTAGTCACCAGATTGGCGGGGCTCCGTTATCAACATGAGCTGGGGAATCAGCTGAGATCGAACAATTCGCTCAATCAAGAATGCATTGGCTAAAGCCTTTGACGAAGGGATCTCCCTTGTGACTTCAGCTGGAAACAACGGCCGTATCAATGAGCCCGATATTGGTATAGGGCCATGTAGATATCACGATAAAATAGTTTGCGTCGGCTCGAGCGCAAAACACTATGTGAGAGCTGGCTTCTCGCACTATGATAGAGAAGTAACCTTATTTGCTCCCGTGCATATATTTGGAATGGGGACGATGCGGGAGATATGTTTCTGGGACTAGTTATGCAGCGCCTCATGTAGCCGGGGTCATGGCGATGTATACTAGCTGGAAAAGGATAGTAGATGATGCTAGCGAAGTCTACGGTCGGTTGGTGAGCAACTGGCAGTAAAACCTAAAGTCTTTGTTCATTCCGGACAACAGCATCCAGAAAAGCCAAAAGGCCAACCATACCGCGACTCAACCATAAGGGCCGAGGAGGCTATGAAAGCCGATGGTAAACTTCGTAAGTTGGTCCCCTAAATCACTTCGCTCTTATACCTAGGTTCACTAAGCCCTAACCAGTTCCTAGTAACTGTTCTCATTGGCGATCCGACGGCGCGTGCACCTGAACAAGGTGTGCCAATCGTCAATGAACCCCAACCTTTTCCGGATGAGGGAAACCCATCATCTGACGATGATGGTTACCAAGCAGGGACTTGCATATTTCACCTTGTGCATCGCGAAAGGTGCGACAAGGGCAACTACGAGGGATTCTCAGCTACAATCGAGCGGGGTTGTCAACGGTATGACGATAGAAACTGTGAGGGAATGGGGCACAAAAATGGTTGATTGTCTATTTTTTGTGTCTATCTTCCTTGTTCCCCGCTGCCGCAGGCAGCTCTCTCTAGTCTCTACAGGTGGTGACTGCCACACAAGCCATGATCACATAATATAACCATAGCTCCTTCACCATTAACCGTCACATACCCCCTCATCCTGTAGTCGACTTATAACGGAAGGATAAACTAATTAGTATTTTTCTCAATCTTTTTAAACTTTTAAGCGTATATCTATTAGATATAGCTGTCTAAAAAACTCTATATACTTCTAATAAGGAAGTATCTTTGTTATACTATTAGCGGGTATCTAATTAGTAAGTCTCTACTATACGTGTAGGTAATACTACTTAACTTCTTAGCAAATCTAGCTCTAGTAAATATTAATATTTTTAAGCTTAGTAGTAAGCTTATCCTACTCCTTCATAATAATTCCTACTATCTACTAGTTATTATACTAGATAATAGTTATCTAATTAAGCTTTATTAATAATACTATTCTTCTATTTCTAATTCTATAAGTAATAGAATAAGTAGTTTTACCTCTATTATTAATTTTTAACTATATATTATAAAGTTAATTTCTAGTTAATAGTTATATTAAATAACTAGAAGATATATTTTTAAGAGTTTTAATATATCTTAATATTATTAGTAAAAGTAGTAATATACTGTATAAGTAAGCTAATTACCTAAGCGAGCTGATTATAATATTAAAACCCTACTAAAATCGCGATAATTATACTTTATAATATTATACTATAACTAATAACTACAGAATTAATTTAGAAAGAAGCTAGAATATAGTTTATACTCTAAGCTCTTTAATAAAACGTAATACTAACTATACGTCGTGTTACATTAATCTATAATATCTTCTAAAGTATATTTAGTATACGAAGGTAAGAAACAGCTCTACAACGCGATTGCCGGTCTAATTTAATAAAGCTTAGTAAGACTAAGGAGTAGGTAATTGTTTAGTATATACTAGATCTAGATATAAGAGGATTTCTACTATAGCTTACTACTATTTAAGATATAGTTAATTTACTACTAGCTATATACTCTACTAGCTAGATTAGAAAGAATTAGATAGAGAATTTTATTAAACGTACGCCTAAGCTTAAGGTTAAATTTAATTAAAAGTACGACTATTTAAGAGTTAAATACAAGGATTTTAAGGTTATAAGAGGCTGGTTCTACTTTATATAGAATATAAAGGCTAAGTATAGTATTATTAATAAAGATATATATAACTTTAATAAATTAGATTTTATAATAGGTGTAATATTAATAGAAGTAGTAGTTACTAGCTCTAAGAAACGGAATTAACTAAAGTAGCTCTAGCTAGGTAATTGCGAGTAGACTATAGTTATCTAGGGTATTAACGCGATAGGATAGGTAATACTACCTTTTATTATCTTTACAGGTATCTACTACCTCTCTATATAGTATAAAGAAGATAATATTCTACTAACCTAGGCTATATAGGTTACTAATAACAGCTAGACGATAAATAATATTAGTATTAAGTAGTTAAAATACTTTAATATATATATAAAAGATTGTACTATTAGTATATATTAATTACTAATTCTCGACAACTATAAAAGCTACAACTCGTTTAAATTTAGACAGCTCTATAAGAAAAAGAATATTATTACTCTCTATATACCTCTATATTTATTATACCTACTACAGCTACTAGATATAGGTTATTTCTCGCCTTTAAAGACTACGTACAGGTGCTGAATTAAGTAGCTAATATACGGTTATATTAACTATATTATAAAAATCGAGTTCTTATTCTATTTTAAAATAGCTTTTAACGCAGCGATTATAAAGAGTAATATTCTAGGTAACTTTTAAAGCGCTAGCCTAATTCTATTCGATCTAGATATAGTACTATTAAAGCTTAAAGTTCGACTATATATACTAATATCTTCTATAGTTAAAGATACCTCTTAGAAGTTAAAAATACTAAGTAATCCTATTAAATTTAGGTCTTAATCTACGTACGTTTGATTAAGAGTTTAAAAGTATCTAGATAGTTTACCTACTTTAATAGTAGAAGCGTTTAAATAGTTTATAAAGGGTATTATATATATAATATATAAAAACGTACTATTACGCGCTTAGGTCGCTAAGCTTTAAATAGCTAATAAAGCTGCTATATAATATTAATCGTATAAAAGAAAGCGTATATAGAAGAAAGGTAACCTAACGATTAAAGAAGGCGTTTAATTAACTACTCTAAAAGAGTTTAGTACTTGTACTAATAAGAAGAAGAGTAGAAAGAAGGCGCGTGTTAATAGAGGCCAGCTGACTTGAAGGCGCTGTAGGTAGTATAGTAAGGCTAGACATAACTTACACACGTGTAAAAATAATACTATAGATATAGAAGAATAGGCTACTATATTATATAGTACGATAGAATGTAAGAAAGTATAATATTTTGCGAAAAGTAGTCGCG
>ML986771.1:68105-79813 GCA_010094045.1 Lojkania enalia
TACCTTTTATTATCTTTACAGGTATCTACTACCTCTCTATATAGTATAAAGAAGATAATATTCTACTAACCTAGGCTATATAGGTTACTAATAACAGCTAGACGATAAATAATATTAGTATTAAGTAGTTAAAATACTTTAATATATATATAAAAGATTGTACTATTAGTATATATTAATTACTAATTCTCGACAACTATAAAAGCTACAACTCGTTTAAATTTAGACAGCTCTATAAGAAAAAGAATATTATTACTCTCTATATACCTCTATATTTATTATACCTACTACAGCTACTAGATATAGGTTATTTCTCGCCTTTAAAGACTACGTACAGGTGCTGAATTAAGTAGCTAATATACGGTTATATTAACTATATTATAAAAATCGAGTTCTTATTCTATTTTAAAATAGCTTTTAACGCAGCGATTATAAAGAGTAATATTCTAGGTAACTTTTAAAGCGCTAGCCTAATTCTATTCGATCTAGATATAGTACTATTAAAGCTTAAAGTTCGACTATATATACTAATATCTTCTATAGTTAAAGATACCTCTTAGAAGTTAAAAATACTAAGTAATCCTATTAAATTTAGGTCTTAATCTACGTACGTTTGATTAAGAGTTTAAAAGTATCTAGATAGTTTACCTACTTTAATAGTAGAAGCGTTTAAATAGTTTATAAAGGGTATTATATATATAATATATAAAAACGTACTATTACGCGCTTAGGTCGCTAAGCTTTAAATAGCTAATAAAGCTGCTATATAATATTAATCGTATAAAAGAAAGCGTATATAGAAGAAAGGTAACCTAACGATTAAAGAAGGCGTTTAATTAACTACTCTAAAAGAGTTTAGTACTTGTACTAATAAGAAGAAGAGTAGAAAGAAGGCGCGTGTTAATAGAGGCCAGCTGACTTGAAGGCGCTGTAGGTAGTATAGTAAGGCTAGACATAACTTACACACGTGTAAAAATAATACTATAGATATAGAAGAATAGGCTACTATATTATATAGTACGATAGAATGTAAGAAAGTATAATATTTTGCGAAAAGTAGTCGCGATTTTAGTATAGTCTTAGTATTATAATCAGCTCGCTTGGGTGATCAGCTTACTTATATAGTACGTTACTTTTATTAGAGTCCTTTATACTTAAATCCGCCTTTTTTTCTACTATTTCTATTTTATTACTATTTTATTTGCTTCTTAAAGGCTAATAATTTTATTATATATTAACCTAATCTAATATATCGTTTTTATAAAGCCTTTCTTAAGCTAAATTAGCTTCTTAATAATAGAAGCTAGTAAAGAGTTTATATTCCTTTAAATCCAATTACGAATTAATATTAATTAAGCTTTTAGCTCGCGCGTGTTACTTAGTATTTTTACTTCTTATAGGGTATTATTTTATACTAGTAGTATTAGTATATAAAACTTTATATTAAGCTTTAAAAACACTATTTCTAGATTAAATAGGATTAAACCAGCTCCTTAAAAACTTATATAAATATTATTCTTTATAATTAATATATTAAAAGCAGCTTTAAAAGTTAAAAAGAACTTAAGTTTTATAATATAGTTAATATAATTATATACTAAAACTAAGATCTAATTTCTATATATACGCTTTAATAGTAAAAATTAGCCTATATCTAGTAGCTATAATAGATGTAATAAATAAGCTGGTATATAGAGTAGAATAATATCTTATTTCTGGTAGAGTTTCTAGAAATTAAGCGAGTTATAGCTATTATAGTTATTAAAGATTAGTAGTTAACGTATATTTACTATATAATCCCTTATATATCTATAAAAGTACTTTAACTATTTAATATCGAGTTTATTTATTATCCAGCCGTTTTTACTAACTATAATAGCCTAGTTCTTAGGTATATTATCGCCTTTATACTAGGTAGAGAGATAGTAGTAGCTAGTAATAATAATAAAGGGTAGGAGTATTTAACTAGTAGTATTAATCTCCTAAATTATTAAAATCTATTTATAATTACCTAATTAAATTATCTTTAGTCAATTATATCTCTCTATATCTATAATAACTAGTTATAATAAGATAATACTTATTTAAAAGCTAGATTTGTCGAAGTTATATATATCTTTATCTATAATACTATACTTCTCCTTAGTATATTATATAAGTTTAAACTAGCTTTTAATTACTTTAAAATCTTCGCATAGAATTCTTTAATAATTATAAGACTAATTTAAGCGTATCTTAAGTTTAGGAGTACGTCTAATAAAGTTTCTAAGCTAATATATACTAATCTAACCTATACTATATTTAGTAAGTAAGCTATTAACTATATTTTATATAGTAGCTAAAGTAGGTATAAATTCTTATAAATCTAGGTTAATTATATATTAAATAATAACCTCCTCTTTAGGTTTCGTTAGTCTCTTTAAATTAGGTTTATAATTATACTATAAGTAGATTCTAGTATATTATTAATATATAATTATTTAAATTATATTAAATATTAAAATAGCGCATCTTTTACTATTTATTTAGCCTCTTTTAGTAGTTAAGAAGGCTAAGTTTACTTAATTCTTATTTTAGACTATATTCTTATTATTTTATTGTTATATTATTATTAAAAGCTTAAGTATTACGTTTTAGTAATAGAGTAGACTACTCGCTTATATAGGCTACTTACTTATAAGGTACGTTACTAATAATTTTAGAATCTTCCTACTATATCTTCTAATAGTTCTTTACCTAATTAAACGCTATTTTAAGCTCGTTTATATATATTATAAATCTCTTAATCTAATTCTTACTTACTAGCTCTTTACTATATATAGCTAATAGTTTATCTACTATATTTACTACTATATATAGTTGGGGTATAAATTCTTATAAATCTAGGTTAAAAATATATTATATAATTATCTACTCTTTAGTTATAGTTAACTTTTAATAGTTTACGCAGTAATTAGTATATATAAAAATTTCTTTATATCTCTACTAGAAAGTTAGTTACAGTATATTAAATATAATATAAGTAGTAAGTAAGTATGTTAGATAAGTAAGCGTACTACCTTATTAACTTTTTTAACTATTTTAGCAATATATTTTTACAACGTATTAAAATACTATAAATATAATATATATCCTTAATTAAATAGTATTTATAGTACCCTTCTTATATATTATAAGTTATATTTAGTCTCTCTATAGTAACTATAATATATAGAAGCCTACTAACTTATACCTAATTACGCTTTATTATAATAGCCTCTAATTAGCTAGGTGCAGGATAGGGTAATAACTAAGAGTAATTACATGCTGTAAGGGGATTATTTTTATAGGCTTATAATAGAAGTATATAAGTAGAGTATACGAAGGATATTTAAGTTAACTATAAAGAGCTATAAAGGTTAGAGTTGTAAGGTTATTAAATACAATTTAGTTCTCTTACTATTCCTTCTTACTTAGTTACTTAGTTAACTAAGCTACTAAACGCGTTATATATCTTATATTAGCCTTATTCTTCTAGCTATATAGAGTCCTAAATCTCGATTAGGTCTAGTATAGGGATTTCTGCAGGAGCATCTATAATACTATCTTCCCCTTCTAAGCTTTTAGCCCGAGAGTTTTCCCGTCCTAATCTAATATAGAGTAGGATTAGTACGCTATCTCTACTAAGACTATATATATTTCTAATACCTCTTCTTTATCGTTTAACCCTAGGTAAATACTATTATACTAATTGTATAGACTGTTTAGGCGAGATTATTATACTTTATTCCTAGTATTCCTATAAGAGGTTAACTTATAAGATAGATAAGAAGGAAACACCTAAAAAGTTATACTATTTAGAGTACCTTTATACTAGTATACGTTCGTTATATAATGCAGATCGCGATACTTAGATTACTTATATATTACAGTCCTATAATACTAGTTCGTTTCTAATTCTTTCTAGTAGTAAAGTAGGATGCTAAGGTTGCGAAACTAGAAGAGGAGATTTGTTTAGCCTAAGAAGAGTTAGAACAACTTTTTAATAAGGTAGCAGCGGCTTGTATAAAAATTTAGCGTCTCTAGAAGATTTATAAATAAGTAAAATATAGGTAGATAGAGGGTTATAAACATGCGTAGGAGTAGTTTAAAGAAGAGAAAGAAGCAGATTACAAGGCAGGTCTTCTTCCTAAGGTAGAGTTACCTCCTATAATATAGCTAATATTATTTAATTCTACTACTCTATTTCTAGATTTTCTTTACAAATTTAGGTTTTATAATATACCTATAACGTTATAAGGTTAAGGTTTTCTTCTAGTTCTCAGGTATCGTTTTATAAGTTCCTATATTTATTTACTCCTAACTATTTAAATAGATAGTACTATTTACTATTCTATATCTTATACTTTATTATTTTTTCGACTTCCTATTCCTAATCTTCTCTATACGTATCTATATTATATACTACTAGTTTAGTATCTTAGAGTGCCTTTTCTATAAGTGCGATATAGAAGGTTAAGTAGATTTTTATAGTTGTAGGTAATTTAAGTTAATAGTTTACGGGTAATATTTATTCCTTAATCTTATATAGTCTAATTTTAATATAATCTAGTTTACTACTTAGTCGTTTATTTTAAATATTTCGTTGTAGCAGCTAAACTTTTTCTCCCTTTTTAAAGTAAGGTAGTTATTTATATTTCTTATTATAGTATTTCTTTATAGTATATTATAGAAACTAGAAGTCTTTCTTTAGTAATTCTTATATTTATTAAATAATTTCAACTCGTTCCTATACCTAAGGTACCTATAATACTACTTTAATTAGAGTATTATAGATTTTTAGTTTATACCCGTAGTTTACTATAAATAGTAATACTTTAGTTATACTATATATAGCGCTATTATATATAAGTTATACTATTAGTAGTAGTATTATCTAATTATTTTATCTATAGTTAAGGTAGTACTATAAATATTACTCTACTATTTAGTTTATTTATTCTGTCTACCTATTTATTTATAGGTAAAATACTATAAATATCTTATATTTAATTTCTAGTAAGTTTATAATTATTTACTAAAACTTTAAGGTAAACTTAGTATTTTAGTCTATAATTATCTTCTATAGTACTCTATATTATATAATAATCTATTTTAGGAAGATGTTTACAATCTATTCTACTAATAATACTTTATTATAAGGGATAAAGTAGGTGTATTTTATAAGTCTATCTATAATTATTATAATAGAATTATATACTTCTCTCTTAGGGTAGTCTTTTAACTTTAGTAGCTTAATAATAAAGTTTATAGTAACTTCTATCTATAACCTAGTTAGTATTTCTAGATTTTATAATAGTTTATAAGATATATATCTATTAGATTTATTTTATTAGTAGTCTATATATTCTTATAATATATTCTTTACCTATTCCCTTACTTTAGGAAAGTAGAATCCTCTAAGAATTCGTTCTAGTATTTTCTCTATCTCTTAGTATCTGTAGGTAGAGGCTTTATAGAATTACTTAATAAATTCTTTTCTAACTTTAGCTAGTATATAGATTTAATTATAAATGTATAGTAGTCTATTTACCTATTCTAATTCTTATTCTTAAAGTTCTTCGGGTATTCTATCTATTACTAATCTAATTAGTATTATCTAGTTTACTTCTTTAGTAATAGTTGTTACTGCGAGTCTTAGGTAATTATATACTATACTTCTATCTTATTATCTTCTTAATAGTATAGCTATAGTTTCTTTCTCTTACTTATATTCTAGTAGTTTACTTAATACGTCTATTCTTTAGTTTTATTTTCTACTAATATAGATAATCTTAAAGTCGAATATAGCTAGTTCTTATAACTATCTAACCTAGCTAGGGGTAAGAGTTTTAATAGTAAGGAAGGTAGTAAGGTTCTTATAATTGTAGTAGACTTTAGTTTACTATTTCGCTTCTTATAGGTATACACGCTATTCTTTAAAGTATACTATAATAGCTAGAAGTTCTTAGTTATATA
Source organism: Lojkania enalia (assembly GCA_010094045.1). Classification (NCBI taxonomy): domain Eukaryota; kingdom Fungi; phylum Ascomycota; class Dothideomycetes; order Pleosporales; genus Lojkania; species Lojkania enalia. The sequence goes on from ML986771.1 coordinate 74,103, forward strand.
TATTATAATTTATCTCTACTAGTATAAGTTTTTATAAATAGTATACTACTAGATATTATTTTCTATTATAGACTTATATAAGAATTCTAGCTATTCTTATTCCTAATGCGTCGGTTTCTATAAGAGCTTTCTTTTCTAGGTTATAGAGTTTTAGTACTAGTTCTTGCTAAAATTGTTTCTTAACTTTTTAGAAGGCTTTTTCTTATTTATTTCCCTATATAAAAGTAATATCTTTCCTTAATAGTTAGGTTAAGAATATAGTTATATTACTCTAATTATTTATAAAGGTTTAATAGAAGTTATAAAACCCTATAAAAGATTAGACATCTTTAACTAATTTTAGGGTTAGCTAGTTTCTAATTATTACTAATTTATTTAGGTCTATTTATAGTTATCCTAGTTTAATAATAAATCCTAAGTAGTCTATTTGCGTAGTATAGAATTCGCATTTCCTTACCTTAAGGTATAATTTTACTACTTATAATATACGTAGTACTTATTTAACGTATTCTTTATATTCTTACTTTATTTTTAAATATACGAGAACGTCGTCTAAATAAGCTATATAGAATTATCTAAGGTATAGTCTTAATACTTTATTAATTTGTTTTTAGAAAGTAGCTAGTATATTAGTAAGTCTAAATAGTATAACTAGGTATTTAAAAAGTCCCTTTTTTATCCTAAATACTATTTTCTATTTATCTTCTTCTTTAATATAAATCTAGTAGTATATATTCTAGATGTTTAATTTTATAAAGATAGTAGCTTCTCTTAATTAGTCTCTTAAGTTACGGATAAGTAGTAAAAGGTATTAGTCCTTAATTATAATATTGTTAAGAGTATAATAATCGATATATATTTATAGGTCTATTATCCCTTTTTTATCTATAAAGAGTATAGGGTATACTATTAGTAAGCTTAATTCTTAGATTATTTCTTTCTTTAGGTGCTCGTCTATATATTATTTTAGAACTTCTACTTCTCTTAGTATTAAGCTATATATTAGTCTATATCTAGGTTCTTTTCCTAGTTATAGTTTAATTTTATAATTATATTCTCTATATTTAGGTAGATATTATAGTAGTTCTTAAAGTTGTTTTATTAAGTATTAGTATTCTTTAGATATACTATATAATACGTTTCCTGTTAGAAATAATTCTTTTACTACTTCTTTTACTATTATAGCAAGTTGTTCTTTAACTAGCTAGCCCGAGTTTTTAAGGATAATTCGTCTCGTTTACTAGTTTATCTAAGGATTTTCCTTTCTTAACTATAGAATCTCTAGGATAATATTATAGTCGGTAATTCCTATAATTTAGAAGATTTATCCTTATTAGGTTATTTCTAGAATTTTAAACTTTCCTAGTTCTATAGTATATATAACTTTCTTTTAGAAGTCTTTTCCCTCTATAATTTAAATTGCGTAGGGTCGTTCTAATTATACTATAAGTATTCCTTTTCTAGTAATATAGTTACTAGCTATAAAATTTTTTATTACTCTACTATTAATAAGTATATATACCTTATAGCTATAATATTATCCTAGTATTATAAGATAGTATTCTCCTATATTCCCGTATAGTTAAGTTATCTTAAGCTAATAAGCTATTACTTCTTTTATAGATATATATTTTATATATTTCCGTTCTAGATATTTATACTATAATCTTCTTCTAATATATACTTTAGATAGTAGGGGTCTAGGTTTAAATACTATATAGTTTTAGATTTATTTAATAACTTCCTATCCTATTATAGTTTCTTATTTTACTAGGTTTCCTAGTATCTTATCTTTATTTAGTCGTCTTAGCTATATACCTATATTTTCTTTTCTTCTTTAGTAGGTCTTATATTACCATTTAATACACGATATCTATACTATCTCGAAATATATTAGATAGTATTAGTTTATATAGGGGTTATCATCTTCCTTAACCTAGTAGTCCTATTCTTATTTATATTATAATACCTTTAGTACCTAGTATTTTACTGGTACTTTACTTCGTAAGAAGGCTACTACTTTCTATACTATATATACAGCCTTGTCCTAATCTATTATATTAAGGTGTCTTTCTACTACTTTTATTGTTTCTATCCATTTTTGGAAGTATAAGAAGTAGATTTCTCTAGGGTAGATGTTTTACTATTCTTTATAAACGTCGACAATATTCTATCCTAGTCTATTCTTATTATAGAATCTTATAGGTAGTTCCTCTCTTAGGGTAGCTATAAGAGCTGGGGTTTCCTATTTATACTTAATTATTCCTCGTTAGTACGTAGAATATACTCTAGGTGCTAGTTTAAGTATTAGTACTCTAGTAGTAGCTTCTTCTATTTATAATAGGGTGTTTATTTCTTTATTCTTATCTAATTCTTTCTAAACTTCTTCTAACCATCTTTTTATATATTCTTACGTTGCTGTAAGTTATATTTTCTTCTAAAGCTAATATTTTATAGCTTCTTTAAATTGTTAGTATATTTAATACTTATCTTTACTATAGAAGGACTAATATAAGATTCTATATTCTATAGTTGCGGCTAGTTTTTCTTTACCTACTTCCTGCGGTTTATCTTCTATAGGCCGGTTTTTCTTCTCTTTCTTTTTGCTTCGGCATTTCTTTACTATATATCCTAGTTTCTAATAATTATAGTACTTAATATCTTTTCTCTAAGTCTTCTTTTCTTAAGTCGCCTGTAGCTTAGGCTTCTTTTCTCTAGTAGTACTCAAGTCTATAGGTCCGCCCATATCAGCAGCTTTTACTAAAAAGTATGCCCTTTAGTAATATACTTACCTTTCCTTATTTTTAAACTGATATAGTTTATTATTAATTCTTTTTACTAATTAGAAGTATAATACTAGGTCTTAAGGTTGTTTTATATATATTATTACCCTTCTTATTTCTATTTTTAATCCTCTACAGAACTTTACTATTATATTATAGTCGTTCTATACAACTTTATTTAAGAGTTGTTAAAAACTTAATATATACGAGGTAATAGATTCTAGTTAAACTAGGTTGTAGAGTCTATCTTCTACTACTCGTACTTCGTCGATATCTCTAAACGCTAGTTCGAGTTTCTATTAGAAGTATACTAGACTCGCAAATATTACCTTAGTTTCGCTTTTCTAGTATTCTTCCGCGTAGTTCTTAAAATCTATTAGGAAGGACTAGAACTAGTCGAGTAGTTTACCTGTTAGGTAGGCTCCTATAAATAGTACTTTCTCGTTCTTATACTAGATAATATCTAGGTTAGCGTCGATATAAATCCTTATTACTACTAGGAATCCTTTAAGTTTGGACCTAGTTCTATTAAACTTATTAAGTAGTACTAGCTTAATTCGTCGCTAATAATACGTTAGTAGTAATACTCTTTCGACTTACTCGAGTTTCTAGATAATTCCCGTAAGTTCTATTCCTTATTTACTATTAACTATTTCTTATATTCTTTTAAAACTTTTAAAAAGGCTATCCTAAGTCTCTTTTAGACTTCTTATTTATTTATCTACTAGAACTAGCTATTCCTATTATTATATTAATTCGTTCTACATTCTTATAAATATAGTTATTATACCTACCTCTGAAGAGGTAGCCTTACTAGCTAATCTAATATTCTACTTACGTAAGTTTCCTACGTTACTTACTAAAGGTATCTCTTTCCTTATAACTAGGGTAGTTTAACTAGTCTTACTTCTTCTAGCTTTACGAGGGTAGTTAAAGTATAATAGCCTCTAATTAGCTAGGTATAGGATAGAGTAATAACTAAGAGTAATTACGTGCTGTAAGAGGATTATTCTTATAGGCTTATAATAGAAGTATATAAGTAGAGTATATAAAGGATATTTAAGTTAACTATAAAGAGCTATAAAGGTTAGAGTTGTAAGGTTATTAAATATAATTTAGTTCCCTTACTATTCCTTCTTACTCAGTTACTTAGTTAACTGAGTAACTAAGTATACTTAGTTACTTAGTTAACTAAGCTACTAAATACGTTACGTATCTTATATTAGCCTTATTCTTCTAACTATATAGAGTCCTAGGTCTCGATTAGGTCTAGTACGGGGATTTCTATAAGGGTATCTATAATATTTATCTTAATATATTTTATCCTCTAACTACTATTTAACCGCTATTTAAATAATAATCTCCTCTCCCTCTACTTTTAATAAGGTGCTTTATTTCTAAATCCGCTTCTTTTTATACTATTTATATATTATAGCAGTTTTATTTACTTTCTTAAGGCTAGTAACTTAACCTTTTAGTAATATAGCTGAATAAAATATTACCTCAGCACCTTTTTTAAGCTAATTAATTATTATAATAATAGAAGTAGATAATAAGCTTTTATACCTTTAAATCTAATCGCGAATTAATATTAATTAAACCTCTAATTCGCGCTAGTTACTTAGTATTTTAGCTTCTTATATAAGAATCTTTAATATAGGTAGTATTAGCGTATAAAGCTTTATATTAAGCTTTAATATTACTACTTTTAGATTATATAGAACTAAACTAGCCTCTTAAAAACTTGCGCGGATATTATTCTTTATAATTAATTACTAGTAGATAGTATAGAAAGCTAGAAGAAACTTAAGCTTTATAATATAATTAATATAGTCGCAGATTAGACTTTTAATCTAACTATACGCTTACTTTAATAGCGAGAAGTAACCTATATTAAGAAGCTATAAGAGGTATAATAAGTATAATAGTATATAGAGAGTATAGATTTTATTCTTCTTATAGATTACCTAGAATTTAAGTAAGTTATAGCTCTTATAGCTATTAAGAATAAGTAGTTATTATACGCCTACTTAACAGTCCTTTATATATATAATAAAGTGCTTTAGCTACTTAACTCTAAGATTATTAGTTATCTATCCGTTATTATTTAGTCCGATAGCCCAATTCTTAGGTATATTATCACCCTTATACTAGGTAGAAAGGTAGTATTAGCTAGCAAAGATAATAAAAGGCGGGATTACCTACCTAATAGTATTAATTCTCTAGCTATATAGCTTTTAGCTAACTATATCTTTCTAAACTAGTAATAACTAGTTTAGGTAATATCTTACCTATTATAAAGCTAGCTTTATTAAAATTGTAAATATCCTTATTATAAATACTATATATAGCTTTTATACGCGCTATAAGCTTAAACTAGACTCTAATAATCTTAGGATCTTTATATAAAGCTTTCTAATAATCGTATAGTCGATTAAAATCTATTTTAAGGCTATTTATTCGTTTAATAAAGTTCCTAGACTATTTTTAGCTAACCTATCTAGTACCGTGCTTAATAAGTAGCTTATCTAGTATATCTTATATAGTACTTAAAGAGGGTGTAAATCCTTATAAATCTAGGTTAAATATATATATAATAATAGCCTTCTCTTCTAGTTTAGTAAGCTTCTTCGAATTTAGCTTATAATTATATTATATAGTAATTCCGTCGCGTTGTCGACGTATTATTCTTTAAGAGACGTTATATATAGAAGTAGCGCGTCTTTTACTTTAAAGTTGCTTATTATTAATAGCTAAAATAGCTAGGGAGATATTTACTTTATTATAGCTAGATTAGGTATTTATAGGTTAAGCTATTATTATTAGAAGGTAAGGTGTTATATAAAGTTAGTAAGATAGTACGCTCGCTTATCCGGTGCGCTCGCTTACTACTTATATTATTAGTAGTAGCTTATAAGCTTTAGAATT
>ML986771.1:79823-92671 GCA_010094045.1 Lojkania enalia
ATTATTCTTATAGGCTTATAATAGAAGTATATAAGTAGAGTATATAAAGGATATTTAAGTTAACTATAAAGAGCTATAAAGGTTAGAGTTGTAAGGTTATTAAATATAATTTAGTTCCCTTACTATTCCTTCTTACTCAGTTACTTAGTTAACTGAGTAACTAAGTATACTTAGTTACTTAGTTAACTAAGCTACTAAATACGTTACGTATCTTATATTAGCCTTATTCTTCTAACTATATAGAGTCCTAGGTCTCGATTAGGTCTAGTACGGGGATTTCTATAAGGGTATCTATAATATTTATCTTAATATATTTTATCCTCTAACTACTATTTAACCGCTATTTAAATAATAATCTCCTCTCCCTCTACTTTTAATAAGGTGCTTTATTTCTAAATCCGCTTCTTTTTATACTATTTATATATTATAGCAGTTTTATTTACTTTCTTAAGGCTAGTAACTTAACCTTTTAGTAATATAGCTGAATAAAATATTACCTCAGCACCTTTTTTAAGCTAATTAATTATTATAATAATAGAAGTAGATAATAAGCTTTTATACCTTTAAATCTAATCGCGAATTAATATTAATTAAACCTCTAATTCGCGCTAGTTACTTAGTATTTTAGCTTCTTATATAAGAATCTTTAATATAGGTAGTATTAGCGTATAAAGCTTTATATTAAGCTTTAATATTACTACTTTTAGATTATATAGAACTAAACTAGCCTCTTAAAAACTTGCGCGGATATTATTCTTTATAATTAATTACTAGTAGATAGTATAGAAAGCTAGAAGAAACTTAAGCTTTATAATATAATTAATATAGTCGCAGATTAGACTTTTAATCTAACTATACGCTTACTTTAATAGCGAGAAGTAACCTATATTAAGAAGCTATAAGAGGTATAATAAGTATAATAGTATATAGAGAGTATAGATTTTATTCTTCTTATAGATTACCTAGAATTTAAGTAAGTTATAGCTCTTATAGCTATTAAGAATAAGTAGTTATTATACGCCTACTTAACAGTCCTTTATATATATAATAAAGTGCTTTAGCTACTTAACTCTAAGATTATTAGTTATCTATCCGTTATTATTTAGTCCGATAGCCCAATTCTTAGGTATATTATCACCCTTATACTAGGTAGAAAGGTAGTATTAGCTAGCAAAGATAATAAAAGGCGGGATTACCTACCTAATAGTATTAATTCTCTAGCTATATAGCTTTTAGCTAACTATATCTTTCTAAACTAGTAATAACTAGTTTAGGTAATATCTTACCTATTATAAAGCTAGCTTTATTAAAATTGTAAATATCCTTATTATAAATACTATATATAGCTTTTATACGCGCTATAAGCTTAAACTAGACTCTAATAATCTTAGGATCTTTATATAAAGCTTTCTAATAATCGTATAGTCGATTAAAATCTATTTTAAGGCTATTTATTCGTTTAATAAAGTTCCTAGACTATTTTTAGCTAACCTATCTAGTACCGTGCTTAATAAGTAGCTTATCTAGTATATCTTATATAGTACTTAAAGAGGGTGTAAATCCTTATAAATCTAGGTTAAATATATATATAATAATAGCCTTCTCTTCTAGTTTAGTAAGCTTCTTCGAATTTAGCTTATAATTATATTATATAGTAATTCCGTCGCGTTGTCGACGTATTATTCTTTAAGAGACGTTATATATAGAAGTAGCGCGTCTTTTACTTTAAAGTTGCTTATTATTAATAGCTAAAATAGCTAGGGAGATATTTACTTTATTATAGCTAGATTAGGTATTTATAGGTTAAGCTATTATTATTAGAAGGTAAGGTGTTATATAAAGTTAGTAAGATAGTACGCTCGCTTATCCGGTGCGCTCGCTTACTACTTATATTATTAGTAGTAGCTTATAAGCTTTAGAATTAACTAGCTTTATATATTTAAAGAGTAAGTTTAATTCTTCCTTCTTATTAAGTATTATCTTTTTATAGATATTAAGGTATTTTATATTATAGTTGTTATATTTACTACTAAGAAATTTTAGCTTATTTAATAGAGTAGCTAACTTAATAGTATTTTATATTATAAAAGGTGCTAAATTAATACTATATTAGAATATACTTCTTTAAACTTACAACTCTAAGCTTAAAAGGTAATTAAAAGAGGTAACTATATATAAAATATATAAAAGAAAGTATATTTAATTTAGTAGTATAGTATTATATAGTAAGGGATCTTTATATATAGCTACTAAAGTATCTATAAACTCTAGCCCTTTAAAAAGATTCGTAGTACTAATATATAAAAAAGAGTTTAACTAGTTTAATACTACTATAGTAACTATAATAAGACTAGATATAACTCTTGTATATACTAAAAGGATAGTAGAGAAAACTCTAAATTAGATAAAAGTATATATAAAGGTCCCGGCCTATGGCTTAGTCCCGTTCCTGCGATGCTATAATAGCAGTTGCCCTTATACGACCCTGCACCTGCCTGGACTAAAGTAAGCGAATAATATGTATCTCACCACCGTGTACCTTCTCTTCTCTTTCTCTAGCTTTAATAATAATGGATTCTTATTGTGTCTGATCCCATTGTGTCCTCAGACCTTCTTAATTTGTTAAAGCTCATACTGCACCAGATTCTATCTTAACTGCTAAGTAGACCTGCCACCGTACGAAGTTATGGACCAAAACGGACCAGCAGAACAAGGATTCGATATGGCGACTGTACAGAAACAGTTCGCTGAAATGGCAGCCAGGCTGGAATACCTAGAGAAAGAAAAGCAGCAATGGCAACTTGAAAGAACAAGCCTTTATCGGAAGCTCGAGGAGCAACTGAATAAGCACTCAGCCCCTGAGGGGAGCATCTCGCCGACTATACCATTAACAACGGCTAAGCCTATTCGTACGAAAGCTATACTTAACAAGCCGGACAAGTTCTAAGGAGACCGTAAAGCGTACCCTATTTGGAAAAGCAGCATGAAGACCAAGATCCGCATTGATGGTTTATCTATAGGCTTAACAGACACGATAGTAGCAGCCTATATAGTATCGTTTTGTAAGAGCGATACTAGAATGTACCTTTAGTCGTACGAAAAACGTATTACTGCAGGCACCCTTACCTACGATAAATTCTAGACAATTATAGACATACGATATAATAACCCCCACCGTCAGAAACGAGCCGGGATCGAGTTTAAAACCCTGAAATAAGGCAATAAGACCTTTATTAAGTTTCTAGTCGAATACAATTGTCTCTCTATAGAAGCGTCGTACGACTCTCACCCAGACCAAGTTAAGATACAAGATCTAGAAGGGAAGATTTGTCCTGAGCTCCGCTAATTGACAATTAGTAGCGTTAGTAAGGAAGACCTTATATCGTACGCGACCTTCGTACGGAAACTTTATATTCTTAATAACCGTCTTAAAGCAGCCAAACTCGATGGCGCTTTCACATAGTCCTTCGGTGGGGGGAAGACCAGTTAGATAAGGGAAAGCCAGGGACAGCCACTTACGCCACTCCCGCAACCACAACTGTTAGCTGCTATCAACGATACTATGGACTAGACGCTAATAGCTAATCGCGGACTCGTACGGCGCCTAGATGTAAGGCCTCAGCTACCGGAGAAGATGAGGAATATTACCGAGAAAGAGCTGAAGGCTTGAAAATAATAGAATGCCTGTTTTACCTGCGGAAACGGGGGTTACTTTACCTAAAGCTGCCGCTACGCTCCGCCTAGGAGTAGTGTATAGTTTAATTAGGCTTATATAATGCCGCTAGAGCCTGTTTAGTATAATAAGGAATGTAGAGATATAGCCTAAGCTGATGGGATAGGAAAAGTATCGCTCTAAACGGAAGTCGGCGCTTAGAGCTATAAAAAGGGCAGGCGAATAAGTAAGTACTAGATAAATTTAATCGATTTCAGATGACTAGTACTCTATTTACAGCCCCCGTACTATTTAATAATACCTTTAGCCTTCTCACCTTAATAGATAATAGCTGTAACTCATATGTAATAGTCGAGAAAAGGATTGTACGAAAGGCTGGACTGGAATACCTCCGCCTCCCAACGCTATTAACGGCCTTATTATTTAGCGACTTCTCGGCTGGAATTATTAAGAAGGTAGCTATTATCGACTCGCTAGATATAGGTAGAAGTCGGGCAGGTCCAGGTCGGGTATTTACTTACGTAGTCCCAAGGATAGAAGGAGATTATGGTATAATCTTAGGACGCCTATAGAGGTAAAGCGAGGACGCAATTATCGACCCAAAAACAGAAATCCTATACATTCGTAGAACGGGGGTAATTGTACGAAACCAGGAGCTTCAGAAGCAGCAACGCACGGCTAATATTACCCAAGTCTCAGCATATACTTTCTCTACTATAGCGAAACGCTATAGGAGACGCCCGTAAGATTCCCTTACTAAGCTACCCCGCATCTTTACTATTAGTATGGCCGACATTTAGAAGGCTCTAGAAAACAAGCCGAAAACGGACCCTCGTACGAAACTCCCTAAGGAATACATGCAGTAGCTCCATGCCTTTAATTAATAGGAAGCCGATAAGCTACCGCCTTTAAGACCAGGAGTAGACCATACAATCGAGCTGGAAGGGAAAGATAGAAGCCCTCTAAGGATCCCCTCAGGTCCTTTATATGGAATATTATAGGAGATGCTCCTTGTCCTTCGGAAGACCCTAACAGAGCTCCTTAATAAAGGATTTATTCGGGTCAGCAACTCCCCAACTATAGCACCGGTCCTGTTCGTACGAAAACTAGGGGGTAGCCTCTACTTCTGTGTTGACTACTGTACCCTAAACGCTATCACACAGAAAGACTACTACCCTCTACCTCTAATCCGGGAAACGCTGAATTAAATTAGTCGAGCTAAGTAGTTTACAAAACTTAATGTTATTGCTGCATTTAATAAGATCCAAATTAAAGAAGGAGACAAGTGGAAGATAGTATTTACAACCCGTTACGGTTTGTACGAGTAGCTGGTTACACCCTTCAGCCTTATAAATGCTCTAAGTACCTTCCAACAGTATATTAATTGTATAATCCAGGAGTATTTAGGCGACTTTATCTTAGCATACTTAGATAATATCCTTATATACACGGACGGCTCCCTGTAAGACTATCGGCGCCACGTTAAAGTAATCCTTCAAAAGCTAATGGATGCTGGCCTCTAACTCGATATTGATAAGTACGAATTTGAGGTCCGTACAATAAAATATCTCGGCTTTATTATTAATGTGGAAAAGGGTATCTGAATAGACCTACAGAAAGTTAAGGTAATCTAGGACTAGGAAGCGTCTATATCAGTTCGTAGTATATAGAGCTTTTTAAGCTTTGTAAACTTCTACCGCCAGTTTATTAAAGAATTTTCTAAAGTAGTTGCTCTACTAATAGCTCTTACCCGAAGGGAATAAGAGAAGAAATAGTTTCAACTCGATAATCAGGCACTTGCCGCCTTTAATCACCTAAAGCGATGCTTCGTATAAGCGCTAGTATTAGCCTAGTATAACCCCGAAAGGGAAACGATTCTAGAGTATAATACCTCTAGCTGGTATACTAGAGGCACGTTTCTGTAATACGATAATAAAGGAGTTCTACAACCTGTCGCTTTTATATTAAAGCGAATACTTCCTATAGAGTATAACTACCCAATCTACGATAAGGAATTACTAGTAGTTATATAATGCCTCAAGGAATGGGAGGAGTCCTTAAAACTACTTACGCACTTTACAGTTCGTATAGATTACTACAACCTAAAATACTTTACTAAGGTATAGAGGCTCTTTAAGCGCTAGGTAAGGTAGGCGGTATTCTTTACCCAGTTTAACTTCCAGTTTAAATATAAGCCGGGCAAGCTTAATATCCTAGCTAATACTCTCTTGCGTCGCGATTAGGATCTCCTAAAAAGAGCTAACAATAAGTAGATCTAGAGAAGGATTAGCCAACTTTTTAGACCGTCCGATTTTAAGGATAGAGTTTATGCAGCCCCCATACGAACTAGAAACTAGCGTGCTAAAGATACTCCTAACGATTAGGTAGAGATAGTTGCCCCGGAAGACTCTGTATCAGGGGAGGAATCTATAGATAGAGGGGAGTCTATAACTAAGATATCGTACGAGGAGCAGCGAATACTAATAGAGACCTTATAGCAAGATGCCTAAGAAAAAGACAAGACGTACGCTGCACTTCTCTATACTACTAAAGTAGAGGAGAGAATGCTTCTAGAAACCCTCCGTTACCTTAAGATTAGCCTATCTAACCTCTCAGTCCTGAGAGACAGATTAATATGGAGAGAACGCGCTTAGGTTCCTGAGAGCGAGTTACTTCGTATAAAGCTAATCTAAGAGACTTACGACTCTTACTTAACTAGCTACCCTAGCAAGAATATTACGATCGGGTTAATATTACGGTGCTACTTTTAGCCTAGAATAGCGGCGGACATTAAACGCTTTATACGAAATTGCTACTCCTATAGCAGGAATACAGTTTAGCGTTCTAGAAAAAAAAGGCCTGCTGCATCCTCTTCTAGTCCCTAAGAGGGTATAGTTAGAAATTTTAATGGACTATATTATTGACTTACCGAGAACCGCACGTAGTAATAAGCATATCCTTATTATTACGGACTGTTTAAGTAAAGGAGCACTCTTTATCGCCGTCCTAGACCTTAAGAGCTAAATATTAGCTAATAAGTTCATCGAGTATTTTGTGGCACATCACGGGCTCCCACAAGCAATAGTCTCTGATAGAGGAGAGTAGTTTATATAAGGCGTATAGGCACGCGTCTGCCGAATTCTTGAGATTAAGCAAAGGCTATCGACAGCATACTATCTAGAGACCGACGGAAGTACAGAGCGCATGAACCAGCTACTTAAAGAGCTTCTCCGCTACTATTATAACTACTACTAAGATGACTGGGATCTATAGCTACTACTAGCTTAGATCGCCGTTAGTACCAGGGACGCTTCCTCTACAGGAGTCAGCCCATTCTTTCTTACTTATAGCTATCACCTAAACTTGGGAGAGTCCGTATAACTGGAAGAGGAGCCGCTAACAGAGTAGCCTAGAGACCCTATTCACGCAGCAAAATAAATTGTTAGTAAACTAAAAGACTGCGTTGAATTCGCGCAAGTAATAATAGCCTATATATAATAGCAGCAGTAAGAAATTTACAATCGTATGAGGGATCCTGCACCATAATACTAATTGGGGGATAAAGTTTAGCTTGACATGCGTAATATTAAGATGGACCCTGCAAGGAAAAAGAAGCTCTGTAAACTCCATCAACAATATATAGTTATTAAGACTGTTGGACGAAATGTATACCGACTAGACACCCCATTAGGAATTCATAACATCTTCCATACAACGCTACTTCGCCCTGTCGCTCAAGACCTGTTACTAAGTCAAATACAGGACGACTATTAACCAGCGCCAATTAGCGTTGGAAACGAAGATGAATGGGAGCTTGAGAAAATCCAAGACGTACGAGTGATTAGTAAGAGGAGAGGCGGCCTAAAACGGCAGTTCCTTTGTAAGTAGACTGGTTATACTACACCCTTATAGAACGACCAGAGCGACTATAAAGATACAATCGCTCTAGGAGAATTCGAACGGGATACGGGGCGGAACTTTACTAAAGAACCACTTGTCCGTACGACTCAGCACCAGAGGAAGAGGAGGAGGAGGAGGGGAATATTGTAAAGGTCCCGGCCTGTGGCTCGGTCCCGTTCCTGCGATGCTATGATGGCAGTTGCCCTTATACGACCCTGCACCTGCCTGGACTAAAGCAAGCGAATAACATGTATCTCACTACCATATACCTTCTCTTCTCTTTCTCTAGCTTTAACAATAATGGATTCTCATTGTGTCTGATCCTATTATGTCCTTAGACCTTCTCAGTATATTATATATAAAATCTCTTATTAGAATTAAGTAAATTAACTTTTTATGTATAGTATTTGTTACGCTAAAAAAAAGTAGCCGTTTTAATAGGGTAGCTACTTCGATAGTAAAATATATTATATTTAATAGACTCGCTAAATCTCTAATATAAAATATATTCTATTAGATATAATTTCTTACTAATAGTTTTAGAATAAAAGTATAGAAATGTTATAGATACCCTTATAAAAACCTCTATACTAGACCTAATCGAGATCTAGAACTCTATATAACTAGAAGAATAAGACCTATATAAAATATATAATACGCTTAGTAGCTTAGTTAACTAAGTAACTAAATATACTTAGTCGCTTAATTAACTAAGTAACTAAGTAAGAAGGAATAGTAAGAGAACTAAATTATATTTAATAACCTTACAACTCTAACTTTTATAGCTCTTTATAGTTAACTTAAATATCCTTTATATACTCTACTTATATACTTCTATTATAAGCCTATAAGAATAATCCCTTTATAGTATATAATTACTCTTAGTTATTACCCTATCCTGTACCTAGCTAATTAGAGGCTATTATACTTTAACTACCCTTGTAAGACTAGAAGAAGTAAGACTAGTTAGACTACCCTAATTATAAGAAAAGAGATACTTTTAGTAAGTAATATAGAAAACTTACGCAAGCAGAATATTAGAATTAGCTAGTAAAACTACCTCTTTAGAGGTAGGTATAACAACTATATTTATAAGAATATAGAACGAATTAATATAATAATAGGAACAGCTAGTCCTAGTAGATAAATAAATAAGAAGCCTAAAAGAGACTTAAAACAGCTTTCTTAAAAGTCTTAAAGAAATATAAAGAATAGTTAATAGTAAGTAAGGAATAGGACTTATAGAAATTATCTAGAAACTTAAGTAAGTTAAAAGAATACTACTAATAATGTATTATTCGTAGTAAATTAAGTTAGTATTACTTAATAAGTTTAATAGAATTAGGTCTAAACTTAAAGAATTCTTAATAGTAGTAAGGATTTATATTAACGCTAACCTAGATATTATCTAGTATAAGAATAAGAAAGTACTATTTATAGGAGCCTACCTAATAGGTAAACTACTTAACTAGTTCTAGTCCTTTCTAATAGATTTTAAGAACTATATAGAAGAATACTAGAAAAGTAAAACTAAGATAATATTTACGAGTCTAATATATTTCTAATAGAAACTTAAACTAGCGTTTAGAGATATTAATAAAGTATAAGTAGTAGAAGATAGACTTTACAACCTAGTTTAACTAGAATCTATTACCTTATATATATTAAGTTTTTAACAGCTCTTAAATAAAGTTATATAGGATAACTATAATATAATAGTAAAGTTCTGTAGAGGATTAAAAATAGAAATAAGAAGAGTAATAATATATATAGAACAACCTCGGGACCTAATATTATACTTTTAACTAGTAAAAAGAATTAATAATAAACTATACTAGTTTAAAAATAAGAAAAGGTGTAATAGTACAGGTAAGATAATAGGTCTAAATACGGTATAAATCTACTTAGAGGTATATAAGAGTACGTGGGGGATTAGGAACCTAGAAATTCTATTAACACCTATAAGCCTTATACGAAAGAATATAGAAGAACTACTAAGCTACTTATAAGGGAGTATATAACTATATATAGATGGGAAAAGAGGCGGAGTTGGGGGTAGAATAAGATAAGCGAAAAGCTTTAGGATAAGGTTGTATATAAAGCTTTTCGTGGAACGATTTCTTCGCATTATTATACTACCCCCCTCCTCGTAGGCTAATAGTCCCTATCTATACTAGTTCGGGAGGGAATTGGAGCTATTATAGATAGGTTCTAGTATAAAGAAATTTCTTTAAAAAGGTATTTATTAGTAAGAGCTAATACGCGTAGTTGTCTATAGAGATACATTTATATATTAACATAATATTAAGTAAGGTTTTTATAGTAAGTATAATTAACCTATATATCGGCTAGTAACTACTATTATAACGGTTTATTAATATTACAATTTTGTCGCATATAGTAACGAGTATTTACTAGCTTTAGTATATTACTAGATCGCTATTAACTAAGCTTCCTTAACTAAATAACAACTTCTACTCTATATATATTATTACGCGTCTCTAGAACTATTAATTATTAAAGTATTACTAATACCTTATAGAAAAAAATTAATTAATATACTACTCTACCCGCCTTCTAAAGCCTCTTTAGAGGCTTTCTAGGTTATCTACCTTTAAGCTATATATACGCTCGCCCGCGGGCGGTATATAATATTTATCTTTTAGTCTCTAAGATTAAAAAAATGCAAGTATTATACCTTATAAAATAAAAAGTACAACCCTATATAAATCGTATCTAATACTAGTAGAGTACTTACTACTAATATACTTATAGATCCTCTCCTACTATAAGAAGAAGTTTCTAGTCTTCTAGGGCCATCTTAAACTATAGATAGCAGTTTAATACGTAGGGGATAAGAAGGATAAAAAGGTAGCCTTTAAGGCTGTTTTAGAGTCTACTTATAGTCTAGTACTTATAGTCTAGATTGTAAGAAGTTAGGAAGATAGCCTTCTTACAGCTAGTAATTAGGTAGCTTTATTCTACTAGGGTACTAAATTACTCTATTAGGTTTCAGCTTTAAAAGCTCTAGTATCTAGCTTTTAAACTGATATTATAGCGCTCTTAGGTAGCTAAGAATAAAGTAGAGGAAGTTTAAAGGGAGTCCGGAGGAAAGGAAGGGGAAGGAGAGTAGCAGAGAAGAGGATTAGGGAAGTATTTAACAGCCTACTATTAGACCCTCCCGATTTTATAGAGGAATAATTTCGGGCCTATACTTTAGTTTTTAAAATCTACTACTTAACTCTTATATATTATCGTCTACTAGATAATCTATATTCTTTATACTATCCTTATATACTTTAATCTATTTAGTTAGGGCTTTTAAGGGTCCTAGGCGATTCGAATATTTATTATAAAAAGCTTTTAGCTTATAAAATAAACCTATAAAGTTTAAAGCTTTATACTAGATTAGATTAGGATTATATCCTACCTATTTTATACGGTATTTAAGGGTCTTATAATATAACTTACTAGCTAGTATTTCTTTAACCTCCTACTCTTCTACCCTATTAATAGCGATAGCAGGTAGTTTCGGAGCTTCTTATCTAGGTAGAAGATCCTAGAGGTTCTTATATAGTAGGTTTAGTGCGAAGATATTATATATTCTCAACCCTAGGGGTAGCTGTAAATAGTATAAGTTTCTAACCTATTCTAGTACTTTAAAAGGGCCCTTCTATTAATCGGATAGCTTTTAGCTTAGTCTCTAGACCGTAAAATTCTTAGTATTTAAATAGACTATATTACTAATCTACTAATTAATTGGTTACTAGTAATAGTTAATAACAGATTATATACAATCCTAAGTCTTCTTAATATTAGCCTTTATAGTTTCCTAGGCTGTATATATATAAATTATTAGAGTTAAAACGTTCTTATAATTTAATTTATCTGTTATAGTAATAGGATTAATAGAATATTTCTAATCCTAACTCTAATAGGGCTCGGATCTATATAGAATCTAATATAAGAATATTCTAATAGTTATATAGGGTAGAGTTACTTATACTCGGTTAATTATAGGTAATAGAAAACTCTAGTTATTTTAATAGAAGGATATAAAAGGGCGTAGTTTCTAATTAATATATTTGTTTATAATCTCCATCTATCTGTTAATCTCTTTATAATAAGTAGTAGATAGTTTAATCTTTACGCCTAAAATATAGTAGAATTTAGACTAGAAACTAAATATAAATTAAGGTCTTTAGTCTAAAATAATAGTTTCGGGCGTATAACTAAAGTAGTATATCTATTAAATAAATAATTCGGCTATTCCCTATATATTAATTATATGATAGTAGGAAATAGATACTATTTATTTAGATAGGCGATCGATTACTACTATAATCTAATTATATCTGGACTTATCTATAGGAAAATCTTTAAAGTTAATATATAGGTACTATATTAGTTAATTTAGTATAGGAAGTAAGTAAATAAAACCTGGGGTTTAGGTTTATATTAGATAAGTTTTATAGTATAGGATATAATTCTATATATATAGTTTATAAGTAGCCTCTATACTCTTCTAGTAGTACTTCTAGGATAGTAACTAATAGGTTTTAGTAGCGCTTAGGTGTACGGAGGATATTTAGTTGTAAGTCTCTTATATAAGTTATATATAAAAGTCTGAATCTAATAGAATATATAAGTAATTATTATAGAGGAGTAGTCTATTCTCTATCTAATACTTGTAGAGTAAAAGTATACGTTTCTATATAAAGGAAACTCGGTTTTTCTTTAGTAATATATTAATCAACTCTAGAGAGTCTAGTAATATAACCTACTCCTAGCCTTTAATAATATTTAATATAGCTGCTTAAGTTATTATTTAGGTAATATAGGACTAGACTAATTTAGTATTAATTTAGAGGTAAAGTTAATATAATCTAAATAGAACTCTCGACTAGTTATTAGTTTAAGCTGCTTTTAAGTTTTCTATATCTTATTTATAATAACTAAAGATATCTACTCTAGTATTATTCTTATCTAGAGTATACTCGATTCGGAACTAATACTAAGCTAATTCTTTAGTCTAATAAACTTAACAAGTATTCAGTACCTTTATAATTATAAAATATTTAAGTAAGCGATAATTGGTATATATTAGAATCCTAGTAGCTACTAAAGTAAGTTCTACCCTCTATTATTTAAATGCAGTAACGATTGTAAATAGTTTCTTATTATAGATCTTCTAGTTCAGTTTTAAACCGGATAAAACCTTACTATAAAACGCTATAAGATACTATTTTCCGTTAGAATATTTCTATAATAGTAC